>CATOUR010000342.1:0-20377 GCA_951848785.1 Callosobruchus maculatus
TGTTTACCTCCGACACGCTAAATGTCGACGTCGTGCGGGAAGCACAGCGCCAGCTCGCGCTGGTGGATAAAAATAGCATCGACTTTTTCAGCCCGAACTACCTTACGCCGTGGCACCGCGCGCTGCGTATTGCTTCAGGAGACAACGCATGAGCCAGTTGCAGTTTAGCGGCCTGCTGGTGGTCTGGCTGCTGAGCACGCTGTTTATCGCCACGCTCACCTGGTTTGAGTTCCGGCGCGTACGTTTTAACTTCAACGTATTCTTCTCGCTGCTGTTTTTGCTGACCTTTTTCTTTGTCCGCTTGATGTTGGCGTCGCGCCACCGGACATTTTGCTTCAGGCGCTGCTCTCTGCCGCCTGCTTCTACGCGGTGTACTACGTCACCTACAAAACGCGCCTGCGGGCTGCGAAAGACGCTACGCCCCCGTCGCCCGCTTTTTACCATGAACCGGGTAGAAACCCATCTGACGTGGGTCATGCTGATGACCATCGCCCTGGTCAGCGTGGCGATTTCTTCATGCATAACGGCTTCCTGCTGTTTAAGCTCCAGTCCCTACAGCCAGATATTCTCCGCCGAGGTCTCCGGAGTCGCGCTTAAGCGTTTCTTCTACTTCTTCATTCCGGCGATGCTGGTGGTCTTTTTCCTGCGTCAGGACAGCAAAGCCTGGCTGTTCTTCCTGGTCAGCACGGGTCGCGTTTGGCATTCTGACCTATATGATCGTCGGCGGTACGGCGCCGCCAACATCATTATCGCCTTCGCGATTTTCCTGTTTATCGGCATTATTCCGCGGCTGGATCTCCCTGTGGATGCTGGTGGCGGCAGGCGTCTTGGCATTGTGGGGATGTTCTGGCTGGCGCTGAAGCGCTATGGATTGAACGTGGCCGGCGACGAAGCGTTTTACACCTTCCTGTACCTCACGCGCGATACCTTCTCTCCGTGGGAAAACCTGGCGCTACCTGCTGCAAAACTACGACAAGATCGAATTCCAGGGGCTGGCGCCGATTGCGCGCGATTTTTACGTCTTTATCCCGTCGTGCTGTGGCCCGATCGTCCCGGTATTGTCCTCAACACGGCGAACTATTTTACCTGGGAAGTGCTGAACAACCATTCCGGTCTGGCGATTTCGCCAACCCTGATCGGCTCGCTGGTGGTGATGGGCGGTAACTGGTTTATCCTGCCTGGCGCGATCGCGGTAGGGCTGATAATAAAATGGTTCGACTGGCTGTACACGCTGGGCAATGAAGAGACCAACCGCTACAAAGCCGCTGTTTTGCACAGTTTCTGTTTCGGTGCCATTTTCAATATGATCGTTCTGGCGCGCGAGGGGCTGGATTCGTTCGTCTCACGCGTGGTGTTCTTTATGGTCGTTTTCGGCATCTGTCTGCTGCTGGCAAAACTCCTGTACTGGCTGTTTGAAAGTGCAGGGCTTGTGCACAGACGTGAGCCACAGGGCAGCACAACGCTGCCGCAAGTCTGAGTAGGGATTATCATGACGGATACAACTTCAGCACCGCGTTATGCGCTGCGTGGTCTACAGCTTATCGGCTGGCGCGATATGCAACATGCGCTGGATTTTCTGTTCGCGGACGGGCAGATGAAATCGGGCACGCTGGTGGCCATCAACGCAGAAAAAATGCTGGCGGTTGAGGACAATGCGGAAGTGAAAGGCCTGATTGAGGGCCGCGGAGTTCAAATACGCAGACGGTATAAGCGTGGTGCGTTCAATCCGGAAAAAGTTTCCTGGCGCTAATGTTTCTCGCGTGGCGGGAGCCGATCTCTGGGAGCGGCTTATGGAGCGCGCAGGGGCTGAAGGCACGCCGGTGTTTCTGATAGGCGGTAAGCCCGAGGTGCTGGCGCAGACGGAACAAAAGCTGCGCAGCCAGTGGAACGTTAACATCGTGGGCAGCCAGGATGGCTACTTCCGGCCGGAAGACCGCCAGGCGCTCTTTGAGCGCGTGCGCGACAGCGGGGCGAAAATTGTCACCGTTGCCATGGGATCCACCGCGCCAGGAGATTCCTGATGCGTGATTGCCGTCTGGTCAGCCCGGATGCGCTTTATATGGGCGTTGGCGGCACCTACGACGTCTTTACCGGCCACGTTAAGCGTGCGCCAAAGGTCTGGCAAAACCTGGGGCTGGAGTGGCTGTACCGCCTGCTTTCCCAGCCGACGCGTATCAAACGGCAGATTCGTCTGCTGCGCTACCTCGCCTGGCACTACACCGGAAAAATGTAACCACAAGGCAGCGCGATCTGCTGTTCGCGCTGTAACGCCTCCCGCAAAACTGCTGAGTTTATGTGCAATGCATTCATTTTTTTAATGCATTGTTTGCCATTTGCCAGAATTTAAGAAACCATTCGCTCCGTATTTCAGTACCCCTCAAAAATAATAACCGGCAGCAAGTCGGGAAACAGCAAACACAACCGAGGATTTATGGCAGAGAAAAAACCGGAGCTTCAGCGTGGGCTGGAAGCTCGACACATTGAATTGATCGCGCTGGGCGGAACAATCGGCGTTGGCCTGTTTATGGGCTCGGCAAGCACGCTGAAGTGGGCGGGCCCCTTCCGTCCTGCTGGGCCTATATCATTGCCGGGCTGTTCGTCCTTCTTCATCATGCCGCTCCATGGGCGAAATGCTGTTCCTGGAGCCGGTGACGGGCTCTTTCGCCGTTTACGCCCACCGTTATATGAGCCCGTTTTTCGGCTATCTCACGGCCTGGTCGTACTGGTTTATGTGGATGGCCGTCGGCATTTCAGAGATCACCGCCATCGGGGTCTACGTGCAGTTCTGGTTCCCGGAGATGGCCCAGTGGATACCCGCGCTTATCGCCGTAGGGCTGGTAGCGCTGGCGAACCTTGCCGCCGTTCGTCTTTACGGCGAAATCGAGTTCTGGTTTGCGATGATCAAAGTCACCACTATCATCGTAATGATTGTCGTGGGCCTCGGCGTCATCTTCTTTGGCTTCGGTAACGGCGGCACGCCATCGGTTATCGGTTTTGGTAACCTGACCGGGCACGGCGGCTTCTTTGCGGGCGGCTGGAAGGGCTTCCTGACGGCGCTCTGTATCGTGGTGGCATCCTATCAGGGCGTTGAGCTGATCGGCATTACCGCGGGTGAGGCGAAAAACCCACAGGTCACGCTGCGTAGCGCGGTTGGCAAGGTGCTGTGGCGTATCCTGATTTTCTACGTGGGTGCGATCTTTGTTATCGTCACCATATTCCCCTGGAACGAGATCGGCACTACCGGCAGCCCGTTTGTCTTAACCTTCGCTAAGATTGGCATCACGGCGGCAGCCGCCATTATCAACTTTGTGGTGCTGACGGCGGCGCTCTCGGGCTGTAACAGCGGGATGTACAGCTGCGGACGCATGCTTTACGCGCTCTCGCAAAACAAACAGCTGCCGGCAGTGATGGGCAAAGTCTCCCGCGTGGGGGTCCCCGTGGCGGGCGTGGCGGTGTCGATTGTGATCCTGCTGATTGGCTCTTGCCTGAACTACATCATCCCGAATCCGCAGCGCGTATTCGTTTATGTTTATAGCGCCAGCGTGCTGCCGGGGATGGTGCCGTGGTTTGTTATTCTGATTAGCCAGCTGCGTTTTCGTCAGGCGCACAAACAGGCGATTGCCAGCCATCCGTTCCGCTCCATTCTGTTCCCGTATGCGAACTATTTAACGATGGCGTTCCTGATTTGCGTATTAATTGGAATGTACTTTAATGAAGATACCCGCATGTCGCTGTTTGTCGGGATGATCTTCCTGGCCGCCGTGACGGCTGCCTATAAGCTTTTTGGCCTCGGCCGCCGTGGCTCCGCCCAGAAAGTGGAGGAATAAGCGGCAAAATGTGCAAACCATAACCAAACGCGCATTTTTTTCAAAAAAGCACTAGACAGCGGGGGCGGAGGTACGTAATATCCAGCCCCGCAACGGCGCTAAGCGCCCGTAGCTCAGCTGGATAGAGCGCTGCCCTCCGGAGGCAGAGGTCTCAGGTTCGAATCCTGTCGGGCGCGCCATTTTAGTCCCGGCGCTAGAGCTGCGGTGGTCTGAGAAGTAGTCAGAACCGCGTGAAAGAATACAGTGGTGGCTATAGCTCAGTTGGTAGAGCCCTGGATTGTGATTCCAGTTGTCGTGGGTTCGAATCCCATTAGCCACCCCATTATTGAAAGAGTTGTGAATTGCGAAGGTGGCGGAATTGGTAGACGCGCTAGCTTCAGGTGTTAGTGTTCTTACGGACGTGGGGGTTCAAGTCCCCCCCCTCGCACCACGACTTTTTAATGAATTGAACTAAAAATTCAAAAAAGCAGTACATCGGCGAGTAGCGCAGCTTGGTAGCGCAACTGGTTTGGGACCAGTGGGTCGGAGGTTCGAATCCTCTCTCGCCGACCAATTTTGAACCCCGCTTCGGCGGGGTTTTTTGTTTTCTGCGCTTTTACATCCTGTAGTCCTTCCCCGACAGCACCCTTTTTCATTGTCGCGATTCAGCGACATTTAACCTGTTAATATTAAAAGATTTTTAATTTTATCGCTCTGGCTGTCTCCTGATGGCGACAAATTACCGCCTGCGGCGCTACGTTGTGCGGCTTCAGACGGCGCTTAACAGCATAATTTCCTTTAATCTTAAAATGTTGCGCGATGTAAAAGTTCTGCGTGTAAACCTGGCACATTACGTGCAATAATATACGTGTAGATGCTCATTCCATCTCGTATGTTCGCCTTAGTGCCTCATATACTCAGGAATGACGCAGAGCCGTTTACGGTGCTTATCGTCCACTGACAGATGTCGCTTCGGCCTCATCAGACACCATGGGCATAACGTTGAGTGAAGCACCAAATATGTTGTCTTACAGACCTGTTTTAACGCCTGCTTTTATAGCAGGCGTTTTTTTATGCCTAAAAAAAGGAGGCCGTCTGGCCTCCTTGATGATTACTGCTGCGTTCCGTTGTTCTGTAGCGTTAGCAAAAGCCCATCGCGTCGCATGGCGGCGGCCTCTTCCGGCTTGTGCTGCTTGTCCAGCGAATCGGCAAGCCAGGCGTAATCAAACGCGTCCGGGCGCTGTTTCAGCGCCGCGCGGAAGGCGAGGCTCGCCTCCTGCCATTCGCCGTGCTTCATCAGGGACTGGCCCAGCGTGCTCCACAGCAGCGGACGATCGCCGACGGTTTTAATCTGCTGGCGCAGCACTTTTTCGATCTGCTCAGGATTATTGGTCTTCAGGCGCGGGATCACCATCACCAGGCGATCGTCATACTGGCGCTTCAGGCCGTCGAGGAGGATCTCCTGCGCGGTGTCGTGGTCGTCACACTCGATCAGATGTTCCGCCATCGCTACCTGCAATGGAACCTGCTGGCGCGTTTTGCGGCTCTGGTTTTTCCACCAGGTTTTCAGGCCGTCGCTGCCGAGATCGGCACGCGCCTGATCCATCAGGCCAATCCAGGCCAGACGCTGAAGCTCATCACGATGTTCGTCATCGCCCACGTCGGCTTTCGCCATGGAAGGGATAATGTCCAGCAGCGAGCCCCAGGCACCGGTGCGAATGTACGCCTGTTCGGCTAGACGCAGCACTTCCGGATGGCGGGGGGTAATTTCCAGCAGGCGATCGACGCCGTGACGGCCGCATGGTTCTCATTCCGCGCCAGCTGCAGGCGTACGCGGGTGATCTCAACCGGAATAGGATCCTTAGTAGAGAGCTCAGACGCGCGCTCAAGATGCTGATTCGCGCGCGCTTCATCGCCGCGCTGCTGTGCCGCTTCCGCCGCCAGCAGGTAGTTCACCACCGGCTGTTCGGCGTGGTCGGCATTTTTCGACATCAGCTTTTCAACCTGCTGATAGTCGCCCTCGGCCAGCTTCAGCAGCGCCTGCTCGGTCTGTTTACGGGCGCGACGGCGCTTACGACCAACGAACCAGCCGCGGGTATGGGCCCCGGTGCGGAAAATACGGCGCAGGATCCATTCCACCGCCAGCAGCACGACAACGCCCAGGATGAGGATAATCACAAGCCCGGTAACGCTGGTTTCAATATTGTAGTTATCGGTCTGGATCAGCACATAGCCCTGGTGCCCCCGCGAGCATTGGCCCCAGCACGATCCCGGCGATAAGCAGGATGAAGAGCAAGAATACTTTTAGCATCATTACTCTCCTTGCGGCGCGCTTTCAGGCGCTGGCGCGGCGGCAGGGGTTTCAGCCGGGCGCTCCGCCGGAACGCCCGGCTGGGCCAGCAGGTTACGCACGCGCGTCTGCATGATCTTCTCAAGAATCGGCTGGCTTTCCAGCTTGTCCGGCACGTTCATGGTGATATTTTGCTGGCTCAGCTTGTCGATATCCTCAAGGAACGCGGTAGTGGTGGCGTCATTGGTATCGTAATAAGCCCGAACCCAGGTTGATACGTTATCCAGCGCCTGTTTGTAAGTCTCTTCCTGATGACGCGGCACGGCCTGAGCCGCCACCAGCAGGCGGGAGCGAATGTTTTCGCGCAGATAGACGTCCTGGTTCGGCGCTAACAGCGGCACGGCAGTTTCGTCGCGGCGGCGAATGGTAATAAAGCTGTCCATAAAGTTCTGCCAGCTCTTTTGCAGGTTAATACGCCACTCGCTCAGGGAGCTGGACAGCTCGGTACCGTCGGAATCCATCGGGGAGTCGTCGTCGTTATTATCGGCAAGCTGAAGGTTATCAATCTGGTTTGAGAGCTGATTCACCTTAAGAATGATGCCATCGTAATCGACCTGAGACACCGCCGACAGGCTGGCGATATCTTCCGTAATGGCGCGACGCGCGCCGATCAGGCTTGGATCGTTCATGTCGGCCAGGCTTGCGTCGGCGCTTTTCAGCAGCGCGGCGGCGGTGGTGACATCCTGATCGCTCCAGAGCTTACGTCCGGCCAGCTTCACCAGAAAATCGGCCTGCGAGAGCAGCCAGGTTTTGGCATCGGTCCCGGAAATCGTGGCGACTTTTTCCTGCACTTCGCTCAGCTGTTTGGTCAACGCTTCACGCTTGCTGTTCGCGTCGGCGAGGGCGGCGGCCTGCTGCTTAATCACGCCTTCCAGCTCGGCTTTTTGCGTCTCCTGCGCTTTTTGCAGGGCCGTGATTTGGTTCACCAGCGCGTCGCTGGTGGCCGTCTGGTTCGTGCCCTGTTTTTTCACCAGCCCGTAAAGACCCACGCCTGCGGCCAGCGCAATCGCGATGGCAATAACGCTCAGCGTAAGGCTGGTTTTGTTGCTGCCGTTTTTCTTCTCAACGGTTTTGTCTGTCGTCTCTGGCTGTGACGTGGTGTCCACAGTCTCCCTGGTCTCTTCAACCACGGCGGAGGATTTTTCGTGTTCCGTCATTATGGCTTCCCATTTGAGAGTTATTGTAATGCGCGCAGCAGCGCATCGTTGTCGGCGTTATCAGCGATCCGAATATCCTGCCAGCCCAGTTCCCGGGCGTGGTTCGCCAGACGCTCGCTGACGACCAGAAGCCGACAGCGGAGTAACCAGTTTTCGCGATACCAGAGCGGTATCAGCGACCAAAGCTGTTGTAACATTTCACCGCTGGTGACGACCAGCGTATTAATTCCGCGCGCCTGCCAGCGCATCGCCTCTTCTGCACCATCATAGTGTTTTGCACAACGCTGATAGCACTCAACAAACGTCACGTCCGCACCGGTTCCCGCAGCGTTTCGCCCAGCAGCTCGCGGCCACCGTTGCCGCGCAAAATGAGCGCGCGCTTTCCGGCAATAGTTTGTAATTCAGGTAATTGTAGCAAGACTTCGCTGATTTCCCGATCTAACGGGTAACGAACATCTATTCCGCTGGCGGTATGTAAGGCCAGCGCGGTGGTGCGCCCGATGGCGAAATAGTGCGGGGCCTGGGGCCAGTTAACGGCCTGCTGTTGCAGCTGCGCATGGGCAAACTCCACGGCATGCTGCGACAGGGCAAAGAGCAGATCTCCTTCGCGGAGGGTATTCATCTGGTTCGGGAGCGTGGACAGCTCGCGACCGGGGGAGAATTCAATCAGCGGAAAACTCCAGGCCACCTGCCCCAGTGTGCGCAGACGGCTCACTAACTGCTCTCCTGCGGGAGAAGGGCGGGTGACAAGAATACTCATGCAGGGGGCTCTCCGTTATAGACCTCGGCCAGAATTTCACGTGCGCCGTTATTCAGCAGTTCTTCCGCCAGCGACACGCCAAGCTGCTCGGCATCCTGCGGCGTGCCGCGGCGTTCACCGCGCACCATCCGTGAACCGTCCGGCGCGCCGACCAGCGCACGCAGCCACAGTTCACCCTCGGTTAATTCAGCATAGCTGCCAATTGGCACCTGGCAGCCACCTTCAAGGCGAGTATTCATTGCGCGCTCGGCTTTTACGCGAACGGCGGTGTCGTCATGATTCAGCGGCGCGAGCAGTTCCTGAGTGCGCGCATCGTCCAGACGGCACTCAATGCCGACGGCTCCCTGACCGACGGCGGGCAGCGACAGCTCGGGTGGCAGCGCCACGCGAATGCGCGACTCCAGCCCCAGGCGTTTCAGACCTGCAACCGCAAGGATAATGGCATCGTAGTCGCCGTTATCCAGCTTGCCAAGGCGCGTGCCGACGTTACCACCCCGCAGCGAACGAATCACCAGGTCAGGGCGACGTTCAGCCAGCTGACACTGGCGGCGTAAGCTTGACGTGCCGACCACGCTGCCCTCTGGCAAAGCGTCGAGCGACGCATAGCGGTTAGAGACAAACGCATCGCGAGGATCTTCGCGCTCGCAGATAGTCACCAGCCCCAGCCCTTCCGGGAACTCAACGGGCACATCCTTCATCGAATGCACGGCGATATCGGCGCGGTTCTCAAGCAATGCCAGTTCCAGCTCTTTGACAAACAGGCCCTTCCCACCGACCTTGGCCAGCGGCGTATCAAGAATGACATCGCCACGCGTAACCATAGGCACCAGCTCAACGCGTAATCCGGTGTGGCAGGCTTCCAGGCGCTGCTTAACATAATGTGCCTGCCAGAGCGCAAGAGGACTTTGGCGTGTGGCAATTCTCAAAACATTGTCTAACATGCTTGTTACCGTCATTATCAATCGCTAACCATCCTAACATTGTTGACACTCGGATGGCAGTTTTACGGTTGATGAAGAGTGAGAGGGACGGGCGGCGTTCTCGTCAGCCACAGCCGTATTCAGGAATTTACACGTGCAGAACGATGCTACACTTGTATGTAGCGCATCTTTCTTTACGGTCAACCGGCAAGGTGTTAAATTGATCACGTTTTAGACCATTTTTTCGTCTGTACCACCAGAAAAGCAAAAGGCGAAAGAAGGGTAACGGTTATCTTTTTGAAATACTGCGGGTCCGCTGCTTTTTCTGTTTTGACTGGCGTGCGACACCCGGAAACATCAGGCGATACGTCTTGTACCTCTATATTGAGACTCTGAAACAGAGACTGGATGCCATCAACCAACTGCGTGTCGATCGCGCGCTTGCTGCCATGGGCCCTGCTTTCCAGCAGGTATACAGTCTACTGCCGACATTGTTGCACTATCACCATCCGCTAATGCCGGGTTACCTCGATGGTAACGTTCCCCAGGGCATTTGCCTCTTCACGCCTGATGAAACCCAACAGCACTACCTGACTGAACTTGAGCTTTACCGCGGCATGCCGCCGCAGGTCTCGCCGAAAGGTGAGCTGCCGATCACCGGGGTTTACTCCATGGGCAGCACCTCCTCGGTTGGGCAAAGCTGTTCGTCTGACCTGGATATCTGGGTCTGCCATCAGTCATGGCTCGATAACGAAGAGCGCCAGCTGCTGCAGCGTAAATGCAGCCTGCTGGAGAGCTGGGCGGCGTCGCTCGGCGTGGAAGTGAGCTTCTTCCTGATTGATGAAAACCGTTTCCGCCATAATGAAAGCGGCAGTCTGGGTGGTGAAGACTGTGGCTCGACTCAGCACATCCTGCTGCTGGATGAATTTTACCGTACTGCCGTTCGTCTGGCCGGGAAGCGTATTCTGTGGAATATGGTGCCGTGCGATGAAGAAGAGCATTACGACGACTACGTTATGTCGCTCTACTCGCAGGGCGTCCTGACGCCAAACGAGTGGCTGGATCTGGGTGGCCTTAGTTCCCTGTCCGCCGAAGAGTACTTTGGCGCAAGCCTCTGGCAGCTCTATAAAAGTATTGATTCGCCGTACAAAGCGGTGCTGAAAACCCTGCTGCTGGAAGCCTATTCCTGGGAATACCCTACGCCGCGCCTGCTGGCGAAAGATATCAAGCAGCGTCTGCACGACGGAGAGATTGTCTCCTACGGGCTTGATGCCTACTGCATGATGCTGGAACGCGTTACCGAATACCTGACGGCCATTGATGACACCACGCGTCTTGACCTGGTGCGCCGGTGTTTCTACCTCAAAGTCTGTGAAAAACTGAGCCGCGAACGCGCCTGCGTTGGCTGGCGTCGCGAAGTGGTGAGCCAGCTGGTTAAAGAGTGGGGATGGGACGAAGAGCGTCTCTCTATGCTCGACAACCGCGCCAACTGGAAGATCGATCAGGTGCGTGAAGCGCACAACGAATTGCTCGATGCGATGATGCAGAGCTACCGTAACCTGATCCGCTTTGCTCGCCGAAACAACCTGAGCGTTTCCGCCAGCCCGCAGGATATCGGGGTGTTGACCCGTAAGCTGTACGCCGCGTTTGAAGCGCTGCCGGGCAAAGTTACCCTGGTGAACCCGCAGATTTCGCCTGACCTGTCTGAGCCGAATCTGACCTTTATCTACGTGCCGCCGGGCCGCGCTAACCGCACCGGATGGTATCTGTACAACCGTGCGCCAAGCATGGATTCGATCATCAGCCATCAGCCGCTGGAGTATAACCGCTACCTGAACAAGCTGGTGGCCTGGGCCTGGTTTAACGGCCTGCTGACCTCGCGCACCCGCCTGTTTATCAAAGGCAACGAGGTGGTCGATTTAGCCAAATTGCAGGAGATGGTGGCGGATGTCTCCCACCACTTCCCGCTGCGTCTGCCGGCGCCAACGCCGAAAGCGCTCTATAGCCCATGCGAGATTCGCCACCTGGCGATCATCGTCAACCTGGAATATGATCCGACGGCGGCCTTCCGCAATCAGGTGGTCCATTTCGACTTCCGCAAGCTGGACGTCTTTAGCTTCGGCGAGCAGCAAAACTGCCTGGTGGGCAGCGTGGATCTGCTGTACCGCAACTCGTGGAACGAAGTGCGTACCCTGCACTTCAACGGCGAGCAGGCGATGATCGAAGCGCTGAAAACCATCCTCGGCAAGATGCATCAGGACGCCGCGCCGCCGGACAGCGTGGAAGTGTTCTGCTACAGCCAGCACCTGCGCGGCCTGATTCGTACCCGCGTGCAGCAGCTGGTTTCAGAGTGCATCGAGCTGCGCCTCTCCAGCACCCGTCAGGAAACCGGGCGTTTCAAAGCGCTGCGCGTCTCCGGACAGACCTGGGGCCTGTTCTTTGAACGTCTGAACGTGTCGGTGCAGAAGCTGGAAAACGCCATTGAGTTCTACGGCGCGATTTCGCACAACAAGCTGCATGGCTTGTCCGTTCAGGTGGAAACCAACCACGTCAAGCTGCCGCAGGTGGTGGACGGCTTTGCGAGTGAAGGGATTATTCAGTTCTTCTTCGAAGAGTCGGGCGACAACGCCGGGTTTAACATCTACATCCTGGATGAAACCAACCGCGCCGAGGTGTATCACCACTGTGAAGGCAGTAAAGAGGAGCTGGTGCGCGACGTCAGCCGCTTCTATTCGTCCTCGCATGACCGCTTCACCTACGGCTCAAGCTTCATCAACTTCAACCTGCCGCAGTTCTACCAGATTGTGAACGTGGACGGGCGCGCGCAGGTGATCCCGTTCCGTACGCAGGCGATTACGCCCGCCGTGCCTGCTAATCAGGATACCGCACCGCTGTTGCAACAGTATTTCTCCTGAGTATTTTTGCCGGGTGGCGCTTGCGCTTACCCGTCCTGCGGTTCGAGCCGTTGCAGGCCCGGTGCATAGCCGCCACCGGGCAGCAAAAAACTACCTGAAACTCACGTCCTCGCCCGCCTGCGCCGTCGCTGCCTGCTCCAGCAGATCCCAGAACGTTTCGCCGCTGCGGTCGCAAATCCACTCGTCCCCTTTCAGAGCAAAGTGATAGCCGCCCTGTTTGGCCGCCAGCCATACCTGGTGAAGCGGCTCCTGGCGGTTAATAATGATTTTGCTGCCGTTTTCAAAACTCAGGGTCAGGATCCCGCCGTTGATTTCACAATCGATATCGCTGTCGCCGTCCCAGTCGTCCAGACGCTCTTCGATGGTCATCCACAGGGTGTCGGCGAGGCGATGAAATTCACTGTCGTTCATGGTGTTGTTCCTGTTTTTCGTGATGGCGGCAGTATAACGCTAAATAATTCCCGTTGCAGGAAAGCGGCAAACTCTTGCTTTTGTGTCTTCTCCTGCGATGATAGAAACAGATTTGAACTTACGGGCAACCTCTACATGAAAAACGTCTTTCGAACGCTTGCCGTTCTTGTCACTCTGTTTAGCCTGACCGGCTGTGGACTGAAAGGGCCGCTGTACTTCCCGCCAGAGGATAAAAACGCACCACCGCCGACGAAACCGGTGCAAAGTGGTATCGAGTCATCAACGCCGAATACTAACGATCGCGGCAACAACGGTGGCCCGACTCAGGTCAATCTCTGACGATTACGTTCTGTACCCGCGCAATGGAGCAAATGATGCAGTTCTCTAAGATGCATGGCCTTGGCAACGATTTTATGGTCGTCGACGCGGTAACGCAGAATGTTTTTTTCTCCCCGGAGCTGATCCGTCGTCTGGCGGATCGACACGTGGGGGTGGGGTTTGATCAGCTGCTGGTGGTGGAACCTCCTTACGATCCTGACCTGGACTTCCACTATCGCATTTTTAACGCCGACGGCAGTGAAGTCTCCCAGTGCGGCAACGGCGCGCGCTGTTTTGCCCGCTTTGTTCGCCTGAAAGGGCTGACCAACAAGCGCGATATCCGCGTCAGCACGGCCAATGGCCGGATGGTGCTCAGCGTCACTGACGACGAGCTTGTGCGCGTGAACATGGGCGAGCCGAACTTCGAACCGTCTGCCGTGCCGTTTCGCGCCAACAAAGCGGAAAAGACCTATATCATGCGTGCCGCCGAGCAGACAGTATTGTGCGGCGTCGTCTCGATGGGTAACCCGCACTGCGTAATTCAGGTGGATGATGTTGCCACCCGCCGCGGTTGAAACGCTTGGCCCGGTGCTGGAAGGCCATGAACGCTTTCCTGAGCGGGCGAACATCGGCTTCATGCAGGTGGTGAAGCGTGAACACATTCGCCTGCGGGTTTACGAGCGCGGCGCGGGCGAAACCCAGGCCTGCGGAAGCGGTGCCTGTGCGGCCGTGGCTGTTGGTATCTCCCAGGGGTTACTGGCGGAAGAGGTTCGCGTGGAATTGCCAGGCGGGCGGCTTGATATCGCCTGGAAAGGACCGGGTCATCCACTGTACATGACTGGCCCGGCGACACATGTTTATGACGGGTTTATCCATCTATGAAGCAACCAGGGGAAGAACTGCAGGAACCCGTAACGGAGCTGGACGACAGCGCAGTTGTGGATTATCTGCTGAACAATCCTGAGTTTTTTATCCGCAATGCACGCGTCGTCGAACGGATGCGCGTGCCGCATCCGGTTCGCGAGACCGTGTCGCTGGTCGAATGGCACATGGCGCGCTCGCGCAACCCACATCAGCCAGCTCGAAGAGAACATGACGCTGCTGATGGAGCAGGCCAGCACTAACGAAAGCCTGTTCTACCGCCTTCTGCACCTGCAGGCGCGCCTGGCTTCTGCGCACAGCCTCGAAGAGTTCCTCAACCGCTTCCACCGCTGGGCGCGCGAGCTGGGGCTGGCAGGCGCAACTATCCGCCTGTTCCCTGACCGCTGGCGTATTGGCGCGCCGTCCGGTTTTACCCACCTGGCGCTGAGCCGTCAGGCGTTTGAGCCGCTGCGCATTCAGCGTCTGGGCCACGAGCACCATTATCTGGGGCCGCTGAACGGGCCAGAGCTGCTGGTGGTGCTGCCTGAAGCTAAAGCCATCGGCTCGGTGGCGATGTCGCTGATGGGGCGCGACGGCGATCTGGGGGTGATGTTATTTACCAGCCGCGACGCGCATCACTATGAGCAGGGGCAGGGCACGCAGCTGTTGCAGGAGGTGGCACTGATGCTGCCCGAGCTGCTGGAGCGCTGGATCGAGCGCGTATGATGGACGATCTCCTCGCCGCTGACGTCACGCGCTTTCTGCGTTACCTGAGCGTGGAACGTCAGCTCAGCCCCGTCACGCTGCTGAACTATCGGCGCCAGCTTGAAGCCATCATGCAGATTGCCGGCGACATCGGCCTTAAAAGCTGGCAGCAGTGCGACGCCGCGACGGTACGCGGCTTCGTGGTGCGTAGCCGTAAAAAAAACTTAAGCCCGGCGAGCCTGGCGCTCCGGCTCTCTGCGCTGCGCAGCTTCTTCGACTGGCTGGTTAGCCAGGGCAGCCTGAAAGCCAACCCGGCAAAAGGTATTGCCACGCCAAAGGCACCGCGCCATCTGCCTAAAAATATCGACGTTGACGACGTAAACCGCCTGCTGGATATCGATCTTAACGATCCGCTGGCCGTGCGCGACCGCGCGATGCTGGAAGTAATGTACGGTGCCGGGCTGCGTCTGTCAGAGCTGGTCAATCTCGACATAAAACACCTCGATCTGGAAACGGGCGAAGTTTGGGTAATGGGCAAGGGCAGCAAAGAGCGCCGCCTGCCGATTGGCCGCAACGCCGTCTCCTGGATCGAGCACTGGCTGGATCTGCGCGGACTGTTTGGCGCGGAAGACGATGCGCTGTTCTTATCGAAGCTCGGCAAGCGGATCTCGGCGCGAAACGTCCAGAAGCGCTTTGCGGAGTGGGGGATCAAACAGGGGCTGAACAGCCACGTTCACCCGCACAAGCTGCGCCACTCCTTTGCGACGCACATGCTGGAATCGAGCGGCGACCTGCGCGGCGTGCAGGAACTTCTTGGCCACGCGAATCTGTCGACCACTCAAATCTATACCCACTTAGACTTCCAACACCTTGCCTCGGTGTATGACGCGGCGCATCCACGCGCCAAACGGGGGAAATAATGCGTTTTTACCGCCCACTCGGTCAGATCTCAGCCCTGACGTTTGATCTTGATGACACCCTTTACGACAACCGCCCGGTGATCGTGCGCACCGAGCAGGAGTCGCTGGCGTTTGTGCAGAACTATCATCCTGCGCTGAAAGCGATGCAGAACAAAGACTTCCAGCTGCTGCGCCAGTCCCTGCGGGAAACCGAACCGGAGATTTACCACGACGTAACCGAATGGGCGTCGTCGTGCGGTTGAGCAGGCAATGCTCAACGCGGGCCTGAGCGCGCAGGAAGCGGCAGTGGGTGCCGAAGCGGCCATGGAAAACTTCGCCAGATGGCGTAGCCGCATCGACGTGCCGCAGGAAACCCACGACACGCTGGCTAAACTGGCCGCGAAATGGCCGCTGGTGGCAATAACAAACGGCAATGCCCAGCCAGAACTGTTTGGCCTGGGGAATTATTTTCAGTTCGTGCTGCGCGCGGGCCCGCACGGACGCTCGAAGCCGTTCAACGATATGTATCATCTCGCGGCGGAAAAGCTGGGCTTACCGCTCGGTGAAATTCTGCACGTGGGCGATGACCTGACCACGGACGTCGCCGGGGCGATCCGCTGCGGCATGCAGGCCTGCTGGATCAAGCCGGAAAACGCCGACCTGATGACCACTTCCGACAGCCGTCTTCTGCCGCACGTGGAAATTTCACGGTTGGCATCCCTCACGACGCTGATATAATCATCAATTGTTCTGTATAAATTAACAGGGTTTTGGCGAGTGGAAACATTCGCCTGCCCGACATGACGTGACGGTGCCAATGGACGTTTCTTACCTGCTCGACAGCCTTAATGACAAACAGCGTGACGCGGTTGCCGCCTCGCGTACAAACCTGCTGGTACTGGCTGGAGCGGGCAGTGGTAAGACGCGCGTGCTGGTTCACCGTATCGCCTGGCTCCAGAGCGTGGAGAACTGTTCGCCGTACTCCATCATGGCGGTGACGTTTACCAACAAGGCGGCGGCAGAGATGCGCCACCGTATCGCACAGCTGATGGGCACCAGCCAGGGCGGCATGTGGGTTGGCACCTTCCACGGCCTGGCGCACCGTCTGCTGCGCGCGCACCACATGGACGCCAACCTGCCGCAGGATTTCCAGATCCTCGACAGTGAAGACCAGCTTCGCCTGCTTAAGCGCCTGATTAAGGCGATGAACCTCGACGAGAAGCAGTGGCCGCCGCGTCAGGCGATGTGGTACATCAACGGTCAGAAAGACGAGGGGCTGCGCCCGCACCACATTCAGAGCTTCGGCAACCCGGTCGAGCAGACCTGGCAGAACGTGTACAAGGCCTATCAGGAAGCGTGTGACCGCGCCGGCCTGGTCGATTTTGCCGAGCTGCTGCTGCGCGCCCACGAGCTGTGGCTGAATAAGCCGCATATCCTGCAACATTACCGCGAGCGCTTCACCAACATCCTGGTGGACGAATTCCAGGATACCAACAACATCCAGTACGCCTGGATCCGCCTGCTGGCGGGGGATACCGGCAAGGTGATGATCGTAGGGGATGACGACCAGTCTATCTACGGCTGGCGCGGGGCGCAGGTAGAGAACATCCAGCGCTTCCTCAACGATTTCCCCGGCGCGCAAACCATCCGACTGGAGCAGAACTATCGTTCAACCAGCAATATTCTGAGCGCGGCCAACGCCCTGATTGAAAACAACAACGGGCGTCTGGGTAAAAAGCTGTGGACCGACGGCGTCGACGGCGAACCCATTTCGATTTACTGCGCCTTCAACGAGCTCGACGAAGCGCGCTTCGTGGTGAACCGTATCAAAACCTGGCAGGACAACGGCGGCGCGCTGGAGCAGTGTGCCATTCTCTATCGCAGCAACGCCCAGTCGCGCGTGCTGGAAGAGGCGCTGTTACAGGTGAGCATGCCGTACCGTATTTATGGCGGCATGCGCTTCTTCGAACGTCAGGAAATCAAAGATGCCCTTTCGTATCTGCGCCTGATTGCCAACCGTAACGACGATGCGGCGTTTGAGCGCGTGGTAAACACGCCGACGCGCGGCATCGGTGACCGTACGCTGGACGTGGTGCGCCAGGCCTCGCGCGATCGCCAGCTTACGCTCTGGCAGGCGTGCCGCGAGCTGTTACAGGAAAAAGCCCTCGCCGGGCGCGCCGCGAGCGCGCTGCAGCGCTTCCTGGAGCTAATTGACGCGCTGGCGCAGGAAACCGCCGACATGCCGCTGCACGTGCAGACCGACCGGGTGATCAAAGACTCCGGCCTGCGCACCATGTACGAGCAGGAAAAAGGCGAGAAGGGCCAGACCCGCATTGAGAACTTAGAGGAACTGGTGACGGCAACGCGCCAGTTCAGCTACAACGAAGAAGATGAAGACCTGATGCCGTTGCAGGCATTCCTCTCTCACGCCGCGCTTGAGGCGGGTGAAGGGCAGGCCGATACCTGGCAGGATGCGGTTCAGCTGATGACTCTGCACTCCGCGAAAGGTCTGGAGTTCCCGCAGGTGTTTATCGTCGGGATGGAAGAGGGCATGTTCCCGAGCCAGATGTCGCTGGATGAAGGCGGACGGCTGGAAGAGGAGCGTCGTCTGGCCTACGTGGGCGTGACCCGTGCGATGCAGAAGCTGACGCTGACCTACGCCGAAACCCGCCGTCTGTACGGGAAAGAGGTGTATCACCGTCCGTCGCGCTTTATCGGCGAGCTGCCGGAAGAGTGCGTGGAAGAGGTGCGTCTGCGCGCCAGCATCAGCCGTCCGGTCAGCCATCAGCGTATGGGGTCGCCAATCTCTGAAACCGACACCGGCTACAAGCTGGGCCAGCGCGTTCGCCATTCGAAGTTTGGTGAAGGAACCATCGTGAACCTGGAAGGCAGCGGCGAGCACAGCCGTTTGCAGGTCGCGTTCCAGGGGCAGGGGATCAAATGGCTGGTAGCGGCCTATGCTAAGCTGGAAAGTGTGTAACTTTCAGAAAAATATCACTATTTTGTAATAATCTGCTAGCCTTATACGTTGAAGGTCAATTAATGCCCTTCAGCGTTCCGTTGCGTGTTGACGCCACAGTTATTGCTGGCGTAACATGCGCGCACGATTACGCTAAGAGGACATTCGCCTTGGACACACCCAGTAGATACTGGCTCAATTCCCTGTCATCCAGGAACAACTCCTAAGGCTATCTCCTCTTGCTGATGGCCTTAGTGGTTGTCAGCGACTGCATCATTCCCGTCGCGCTGAGTCAGGCTGTTTAATGGTCTGAAACCCAATTTGTTTCTGTGTGCCCACCGAACTGTCCGATATTTTTTGCATTGGGAGTCCCGGTCATGTTGAGCGCATTTCAACTCGAAAATAACCGACTGACTCGGCTTGAAGCCGAAGAGTCACAGCCCCTCATTGATGCCGTATGGGTGGATCTGGTCGAGCCGGACGACGATGAACGCCTCCGCGTACAATCTGAACTGGGGCAAAGCCTGGCGACACGCCCGGAACTGGAAGACATCGAAGCATCCGCCCGTTTTTTTGAAGACGAAGACGGCCTGCACATTCACTCCTTCTTCTTCTTTGAAGATGCCGAAGACCACGCGGGGAACTCCACCGTGGCGTTCACCATCCGTGATGGCCGCCTGTTTACCCCTGCGCGAGCGCGAACTGCCTGCGTTTCGTCTCTACCGCATGCGCGCCCGCAGCCAGGCGATGATGGACGGCAACGCCTACGAGCTGCTGCTGGACCTGTTTGAAACCAAAATCGAACAGCTGGCGGATGAAATTGAAAACATCTACAGCGATCTGGAAAAGCTGAGCCGGGTGATCATGGAAGGCCATCAGGGCGATGAGTACGACGAAGCGTTGTCCACGCTGGCGGAGCTGGAAGATATCGGCTGGAAGGTGCGCCTGTGTCTGATGGATACCAGCGCGCGCTGAACTTCCTGGTGCGCAAGGCGCGTCCTGCCGGGCGGCCAGCTGGAGCAGGCGCGTGAGATCTTACGCGATATCGAATCCCTGCTGCCGCACAACGAATCCCTGTTCCAGAAGGTGAACTTCCTGATGCAGGCGGCGATGGCTTTATCAACATCGAGCAGAACCGCATTATCAAGATCTTCTCGGTGGTATCCGTGGTGTTCCTGCCGCGACGCTGGTGGCATCCAGCTACGGGATGAACTTTGAGTTTATGCCGGAGCTGAAGTGGAGCTTTGGCTACCGGGGGCGATTATCTTTATGATCCTCGCGGGGCTGGCGCCGTATCTGTACTTCAAGCGGAAGAACTGGCTGTAAGATCCAGGCGAATTCCCTCTCCCGTGGGAGAGGGTGAGGGCAGCATTACAACCCTTTACGCACCCGGCGCTGGGTATAAATCGCATCGGCGACAAATATCGCCAGCGCCACCCAGATAAACGCGAACGTGACCATCTTATCTGCCCCCGGCACTTCGCCGTAAAACACCACTGGCCAGCAGGAACATTAGCGTCGGGCCAATGTACTGGAAGAAGCCCAGCGTGGAGAGGCGAAGACGCGTTGCCGCGCCGGTGAAGCACAGTAGGGGGATCGTCGTGACCACGCCCTGCGGCCATCAGCATCAGGTTCAACGACCACGGGTTGCTGCCCATGTGGCTCGTCGCGCTGTCGGCAATGCCAAACAGGTAGATCGCGGCAACCGGCAGCAGCCACAGGGTTTCAAACAGCATTCCCGTCTGCGCTTCTACGGCAATTTTCTTACGCACACAGGCCGTAAAACGCAAAGCTGAATGCCAGCCCCAGGGCGATAACCGCAGCGAGCCGAAGGTCCACAGCTGCAACCAGCACGCCGCAGAAGGCCAGAATCACGGCCACCCACTGCATGCGGCGGAACCGCTCGCCGAGGAAAATCATCCCCAGCAAAATATTCACCAGCGGATTAATAAAGTAGCCAAGGGCTCGCTTCGAGCATGTGGTGGTTATTTACCGCCAGATAATCAGCAGCCAGTTTCCGCCAATCAGCACCGCGGAGAGCGCAAGCAGGAACACCTTCTTCGGGGTTTTGAGCAGCGTTTTGACGCCTGACCACTGGCGGCTAATGCTCATCAGCGCGACTCATAAAGAAAAACGACCAGATGACGCGGTGGGTGAGGATCTCGTCCGCCGGGACATAGGCGATAAGCTTGAAGTACGCTGGTGCAATACCCCAAATAAAATAAGCGGCAAGGGCGAGTAAAACGCCCTGCCGCGTCCTGTTTAGCATCCATCGGGAAAATCCGTTACAAAAAAGTGAAGTAATTTTACCGATTT
>CATOUR010000343.1:0-35966 GCA_951848785.1 Callosobruchus maculatus
GGGTGGGCAGCGAGCTGTGCGAGCGCGCCGCGCAGAAAGGCGTGCGCTGGTGTTTGCCTCGCGCGCCAGCTATCTCGACGAAGCCGATACGCTTCGCCCGGATAATATGCAGGCCGCGCAAATGCTGACCGAGCATCTTATTCATCGCGGACATCAGCGCATCGCCTGGCTCGGCGGCAAAAGTTCGTCCTGACGCGCGCGAACGCGATAGGCGGATACTGCTCAACGCTTATCAAATACGGGCTTCCGTTCCACAGCGAATGGAGTGGTGGAGTGCGAGTCCAGCCAGAAGAAGGCGGCGGAAGCGATCGCTACGTTGCTGCGCAGCAGCCCGACATCAGCGCCGTCATTTGCTACAACGACGTGATTGCCATGGGGCATGGTTTGGCTTAATTCGTGCCGGCCGCCAGGAGGCGAGGGCGGAGCGTTGAAACGTTCTTCGGCCATCAGGTGGCGCTGGGGGCGTTTGCCGACGTCGGGGAAAATGCCTGGACGATCTTCCCATCGTCTGGGCGACGACCCCGGCCCGGAGATGGGTTACACCCTGGCGGAACAGATCATGCAGCGGATTGAAAAGTCGGACGTGCAGGCCGGCACCAGATTGTGGCGGCGCGGTTAGTGACGGTGAAGTGACTCTGCCGCTTACGTCAGTGGATTCCTGCGCCAGCCGCGCCTCCAGGGCTTCCACAAACGTTCTTACCTTAGCGGGGATCAGCCGGACGTCGGTAGACTGCCCACACGGCAGCGCTTCCGGCCGCGCGTCCTTAAGGACGATCCGCTCAAGCTGGCCCGTGGCAAACGCGGGTTCTAACATACCAGCGGACAAATTCGCAATCCCCATTCCCCCAGACACGCTTCAAAGATGGCCTCTATAGAGTTAGCCGAAAAACGTCCCGACACTTTTTGCCGGTGGCGGATATCGCCCTGCTCGAATGACCAGTGCATTGTGTCTGAAGCGGTCAGGCAGCTGTGTTCAGCAAGATCGCCAAGCGTTTCAGGATAGCCGTTCGCCGCCAGGTACTCCGCGCTGGCGCACAGGTCGCGGGGGTTATCGCAGAGCCGGTGGGCCACAAGGCGGTTATCCTCAGCGGCGCGATACGTAAGGCCACGTCCAGCCCATGGCTGACAATATCGATTTGTTCGTCAGTAGCCAGCAAATCGACCTGGAGGGCGGGTCGCTGTCGCATAAAGCCGGGGAGCATCGGGGCGATGATTTTGCGTCCAAACGCCGCAAGAGGCGGTGATGCGAAGATGTCCGGCAAGGTGAGACCCTTCGGGAAACAGATCCGCCAGCGCGTTGGTTTTATCCTCCAGCAGGGCATGCGCGTGGGGCAAAAACACCTCGCCATCCGCGGTGGGCGAGAGGGAGCGCGTGGTGCGGTGAACCAGACGCACCACCAGCTCCGCTTCAAGGGCATTCAGCGCGCGGGAAGCCGCCATGGCGCTCATTGACAGCCGACGGGCGGCACCGGCCAGGCTGCCTGCCCTGACTGCTTCAATAAATACTTCAACGTCTTCCAGCTTCATTATATCGACTCTCGTTATACTGGCGTATCAAATCATACATCTACACTATTAATCGTTATAGCGCCATAGTCATTTCACGTCCTGATAAACGCTACATACGGAGTGAAAATGAAAAGATAACAACGGCGCTGCGCTCAGCGGTTTGATTTTTGTTGGTTCAGCGTGGGCGAATGCGCCTGCACAGATTCGCCAGCAGGTTCCGGGCTATTACCGTCTGGCAGTGGGGCACTATGAGGTCACGGCGCTGTTCGATGGCTACAACGATCTTTCGCCATCACTGTTGAAGGGGCTATCCGCGAATAATATTCGCACGCTGCTGCGCAGCGCCGCATCGATGCCGAACGTATGCCGACGTCGTTTAACGCGTTTCTGATCAACACCGGTAAGCATCTGATTATGATTGACAGCGGCGGGGCCATTGCGTGCCGCAGACCGCAGGCCAGCTGATCCCGAATATGAGGCTTCCGGCTATCGCCCCGAGAGGTAGACGCCATTTTCCTCACCCACCTCCATCTCGATCACGTCTGCGGTCTGAGCGATGCCGCAGGGAAGGCGCTTTTCCCTAACGCTACGGTTTACGTCCCACAGGGTGAGGCTGACTACTGGCTCGATCCCGCTAAAGAGGCGACGCGCCTGCGAATGCAAAAGAATATTTCGCCATCGCGCAAAAAGCGTTGTCGTCTTATAGCGCCTCGGGGCGCCTTAAAACCTTCGTTCCGCCCGCGTCGCGCGATCCCGGAGGTGCAAACCGCCTATGCGCCGGCCATACGCGGGCAGCACCGTTTATCGTTTTACGTCTGAAGGGCAGGCGATCGACGTTATTGGCGATCTCATCACGCCCCGGCGATCCAGTTTCCCCACCCCCGACGTCTCGATTCGCTTTGATGTTGACGCGAAGAAAGCCGTCGCGTCCGCACGCAGGAATTTAACGCCCTGGCAAAAAGCGGCGAATGGGTCGCTGCTGCGCACCTGCCTTTTCCTGGCGTGGCCATATTACTGACAGCGGTCAGGGCTTCAGCTGGAGCCCCGCCACCTATGTCCCTATCAGCGCGCGCGCACGTGCCGCTGCTGAAATAAGAGGTTAAACGCATGAAAAGTACACCGTAACAGCTAACGGATCCGCAGTTTGTGGTGAGGAAGGCGAAGCGCCCGGTGATCCTCTGCACGGTTTTCCCGAAACGCATTACGCCTGGCGCTACCAGATGCCGTGTTGTCCAGGCACTATAGCGTATTTGCACCCGATCTGCGCGGTTACGGGAGACGGACAAACCGCTTCGGCTACGACAAACGCATATGGCCCGGATATCCGGGAGCTTATGCCGCGCTGGGTCTGGAAAAAGGTGCTGGTGGGGCACGACCGGGGGCCCGCGTCGCCACCCGGTTCGCTAAAGATTACCCTGAACAGGTCGATCGTCTGGTGGTGATGACAACGTGCCAACGCGTATCGTCGCACGCGATCTTAATGCCTCGGTTGCCCGGGCTACTGTTTTTCCTTTCCATCTGGTGCCCGATCTGCCGGAGGCCTTAATTGCAGGGCGCGAGCATATCTGGCTTCGTCATTTTTCTCAGACTGGACGTTCGATCCGTCGACGATTAGCGGGTAGCCTTTGATACCTACGTCCGCGCGTATCAGGCACAGGGAGCGGTACGGGGAGCAATGGCGGACTACCGCGCCAACGCCGAAGACGTGGCGCAGGATCTGGACGATGCCGATGAAGATTGCCTGCCCGTTATGTCCTTGTGGTAATGATTTTCACGCAGTGGGTAAACTTTTCGATATGCGAGCGTTTGGGCAGAAATGCGGATGACCTCAGAGCGCATGCCATAGAAGAGTGTGGGCATCTGCCGCAGGAGGAACAGCCGGAGAAAGTGAACGCGCTGCTGATGGATTTCCTGGAGGGCTGGAAGGATAAGCGGCCAAAAAAAGCCCCTCAATGAGGGGCTTGGGTCGATTACTGCTGCCGGTACCCGCCGGCGGCACTGCCGGGCAGCCGGTTCCGGCATGCCCAGGGTCGGCATACCAAACATGCCGACAAAGTCTTCCAGCGGCATTTTGTCGCCGTTAAGCGTTACCTGCCCGTTGGCGTATTGCAGGCTGGTGGAGATAGTGTTGTCTTCCACCTTCGTGATGCGGAACATCTGGCCCATCGCCGCCAGGCCTTTCAGCCTGGTTCGCCAGCTTGCCTGCATCATCCTCACCGTAACCCTCAAGCTTCGCGATCTGCGTCATGAACTCGGCGCCATATCCATCGGGATGGTGAGCTTGCTGTCGAGCGACTTCACGCTGCGGTCAACTTCCTGTGCCAGCGTCTGCGGCTCACCGGTGGCGGCCGCCGGATCCTTCAGGAACAGGGACAGGTTAAGGTTGGTTTCGCCCTTCGCGTTTTTCCAGCTCATCGGCGCTACGGTAATAACCGGTTCGCCTTTCAGCAGAACAGGCAGGTTATTAAACAGCACCGCCATGGCCTGCTGCTGGTAAGCCTCGCGGGTTCTGCTGCAGCGCGGCATCGGTCAGCAGGGAGGCTCTCTTTGCTGTATTCTGGCTAAACTCGTGCCACGCCTTTCCGTCAATATTGCCGATTTTGAGCGACAGTTTGCCGGTACCCAGATCCTGGTTCTGCACCTTCAGGCTTTTTAGGCGTAATCCAGCTGGGTGTTGTATGCTTTTACCGTCTTTGGACACGTCGGACTTGCCGTCCAGCTCCATGCCTTCCAGCACGGCCATCTCTTTGCCTTCAATCGCAATGGCGATTTTGTCGAGGCTCAGCTTCTGGTCACCAATACGCTCGGCAAAATCGGTCATACGGCTGTTGCCGCTCGCTTTAAGGTTGTTAAAGGTGAGCTGGACCTTCTGGTTGTACTCATTGACTGAGTTAACCAGGCCGCTTTCCGCCTCGCCGGTCAGCGAGACGTTTTTGCCGTCACGATCGGCGTCAAGCTGGAAATTACCGCCGCTGAAGGCGACCTTGTCGGTGCCTTGTTCGTAATTCAGCGCTTTCAGGTCGATATCAGAGCGCGTGTCGCCGGCATAGCTGATGCGGGTATTAATCTCAAACGGAGATTCATTTTTCGCCATGTCGAAAAGCGGCTTCGTCACGTCGTTATTCACCAGCACGGTTCGGGCCGACGCATGGATGGGATCAGATTAAACTTTTTCAACTGCGCCAGCGGGAAGGACCGTGGCTGACCACTTCATCCAGCACGACGTTCTGGCCCGGCTTCAGCCAGGCATTCTGATTCCCCGCCACCGGCTTCACCACCACCTGCATATGGCTGGTAAACACGCCACGCTGAGTAGTTCTGGTAGCTCAGCTCCAGGCCTCGTCAGGCGCGCTGCGCTTAATCTCGCTGTTTGCCTGCGCCATCATCTCTGCCAGACGGCTTTCCAGCTGTTTCCCGGTATACAGGAAGCACCTGTCCAGATTCGCGCCTAAAGCAACAATCACTCCTACGCTACGACCGATTTTTTCATTGCGATTATCCCTAAAATGAAACAGGCGGTGAAAACCGCCTGGTGTTACAACGCTGTTACTAGCTTAGCAAGAGTTGTTAAAAAATTCAGTAAGTCCCTAAAGCTTATTAAAAACGCGGGCCAGACGGCCGGTTGCCGCTCACCAGGACAG
Source organism: Callosobruchus maculatus (assembly GCA_951848785.1). NCBI lineage: Eukaryota > Metazoa > Arthropoda > Insecta > Coleoptera > Chrysomelidae > Callosobruchus > Callosobruchus maculatus. The sequence goes on from CATOUR010000343.1 coordinate 5,151, forward strand.
GCGACTCGTTTGCCGGAACAAAGGCGGATTCACCCGCCTGAGCACCAGGCGCTGGTCGTCTTTGCGCAGCGTCGCTTCGCCATCCACGCAGAACAGGATCGCCCGCGCTATCCTGCGCAACGGTAGCTTCGGCTGCGCTGAGGTCATGCAGGGCGAAGGCAAAAGTCGTCTACCGGGATAGGGAAATCCGGCTCTGCGCCATTTTTTACCGGCTGAGTAAGCAGCTCACCGGCAGGTTTAGCCTCGAACTTCACGTTGGCAACCAGCTCAGGGATGTCGATGTATTTTGGCGTCAGGCCGCGCGCAGCACGTTATCGGAGTTTGCCATCACCTCCAGCGCCACGCCGTTCAGGTAGGGGCGGCGTTTCGGCGAACAGGAACATCGCTTCGCCCGGATTGACGTCAACACGTTCAGCAGCAGCGGAGAAAACAGGCCGCTGTCGTCCGGGTAAAACTCGGAAATCACGCGAATGGTGTCCCACGGTTCTCCTGCTGGCCTCTGAGTGCCGCTTTCAGCACCGCAGCGCGTGGGATTTTTCCTCTCCCTGCATGCTGAGCAGGCTGGCAAATAGTTCGCTCAGCGCGTCTGCGTTCGGGTTTTCCAGGAAGTGGGCGATAGCCTTGCTGGCCCCGGCGACGCTGCAGAAGGGAGACGATCTCGGAAAACTCACGAAACCGTTCATCGCCAGAAAGGGGTAAGGGCAAACACCAGTTCCGGCTTGTGGTTGGATCTTTGTAGTACGCTCTGCGGCGTCCAGCGGAATACCGGCGGCATTTCTTTGGCAAAGCCGATTTCGGATGCTTTCTTGTTCGGGCTGAACCTGAATGGAGAGCGGCTGGTCGGCGCACAGCACCTTAAACAGGAACGGCAGCTCGCCAAAGCGGTTCGCCACCTTACTGCCGCAGCGCGGTTTTGTCTGCGATCGATCACCTCGCGCAGGCTGCGGGCCTGTCCGCTGGCATCTTCAATTTTTGAGCTGCTCTTCGGGTGCGCGCCATCCACAGTTCTGCCATCGGCAGGTTGTTTGGTTCGCGATACCGTAGAGATCCGTTAACGCAGTTTTACTTCCCCAGGCATAGTTTTGCACCGAGTTGATGAGTTTTTGCATTATCAAGCCCTGATTCAAATGTGAATTAACTGCGCGTATTAAAGCAATAAACCGAATGGAAGTAACCTGCGGATGTAAAAAGTCGTACTAGTCTCAGTTTTTGTTAAAAAATTGTTGTAGGATAAGCTGACTCGCTTTTAAGCCGGGCAGCGGAACATCTGCCCTGAATAAACAGACCGAAGCAGTAAGTGAGAGAACAATGTCGAATAAACCACTTCCATTATCAGGATCCTTTCCACTCAGCGAGGATCGGACCGAGTATTATCTGTTAACCGCGATTAGCTTTCTGTCTCTGAGTTTGAAGGGCAGGAGATCCTCAAAGTTGACCCGCAGGCCCTGACGCTGATGGCGCAGCAGGCCTTCCACGATGCGTCTTTATGCTTCGTCCGGCGGCATCAGCAGCAGGTTGCCGATATCCTGAGCGACCCGCAGGCCAGCGAGAACGACAAATACGTCGCGCTGCAGTTCCTGCGTAACTCGGATATCGCGAAGGGCATTCTGCCAACCTGCCAGGATACCGGCACGGCGATCATCACCGGCAAGAAGGGCCAGCGCGTCTGGACCGGCGGCGGTGACGAAGCGGCGCTGGCGCACGGCGTCTTCAACACCTACACCGAAGACAACCTGCGCTATTCGCAAAACGCGGCGCTGGACATGTATAAAGAGGTCAACACCGGTACCAACCTGCCGGCGCAGATTGACCTCTACAGCGTCGACGGCGATGAGTATAAATTCCCTGCATCGCCAAAGGGCGGTGGTTCAGCCAACAAAACCTATCTTTACCAGGAAACCAAAGCGCTGCTCACCCCGGGCAAGCTGAAGAACTATCTGGTTGAGAAGATGCGCACTCTCGGCACGGCCGCCTGCCGCCGTACCATATCGCGTTTGTGATTGGCGGCACGTCGCGGAAAGCACCCTGAAAACCGTCAAGCTGGCCTCAACCAAATACTACGACGGCCTGCCAACCGAAGGTAACGAACACGGCCAGGCGTTCCGCGACGTGCAGCTTGAGCAGGAACTGCTGACCGAAGCGCAGAATCTGGGGCTTGGCGCGCAGTTTGGCGGCAAATACTTCGCGCACGACATTCGTCGTGATCCGTCTGCCGCGCCACGGCGCGTCCTGTCCGGTCGGGATGGGCGTCTCGTGCTCTGCGGATCGTAACATCAAGGCCAAGATCAACCGCGACGGCATCTGGATCGAAAAGCTGGAAAACAACCCGGGCAAGTATATTCCGGAAGCGCTGCGCAAAAGCGGGTGAGGGTGAAGCGGTAGCCGTTGACCTGAAACCGCCGATGAAGGAGATCCTGGCGCAGCTGTCGCAGTACCCGGGTCTCAACGCGCCTTTCCCTGAACGGGACCATCATCGTGGGCCGCGACATCGCCATGCGAAGCTGAAAGAGCGCCTGGACAACGGTGAAGGGCTGCCGCAGTACATTAAAGATCAACCGATCTACTACGCGGGCCCGGCGAAAACGCCAGAAGGGTATGCCTCCGGCTCGTTGGGCCCAACCACGCGGGCCGCATGGACTCGTACGTTGACCAGCTGCAGGCCAACGGCTGGCACGCATGATCATGCTGGCGAAGGGCAACCGCAGCCAGCAGTAACGGACGCGTGCCACAAGCACGGTGGTTTCTACCTCGGCAGCATCGGGCGCCCGGCAGCGGTGCTGCCAGCAGGGGCATCAAGAGCCTGGAATGCGTGGAATACCCGGAACTGGCATGGAGGCTATCTGGAAAATTGAAGTGGAAGATTTCCCGGCGTTTATCCTGGTGGATGACAAAGGAAACGACTTCTTCAAACAGATCCAGTCATCCAGAGTTTCGGCGTGTGTGAAGTAACCTGAAAAAAGCGGGTGGCGGCTAGGCGTCAGCGCCACCCGACATACTAAAGAGCGCACAAAGCGCATATCGTTCTCAGAAGTCATCAATACTTATCCCTTAAGCATGTGAGCAATCCCGACAGCGTTATCAAGGAGAAAGTAATGACAACGGTACGCCATGAGAAAGACTCTATGGGCGCAATCGAGGTTCCGGCCGACAGGCTATGGGGCGCGCAAACCCAGCGTTCGCTGGAGCATTTCCGCATTTCAACCGAGAAGATGCCCGTCTCGCTAATTCAGGCGCTGGCGCTGACCAAACGCGCCGCTGCCAAAGTGAACCAGGATCTTGGGCCTGCTGGACGCCGAAAAAGCCACGGCCATCATCCGCGCCGCCGACGAAGTGCTGGCGGGTAAACACCCCGACGAATTCCCGCTTGCCGTCTGGCAGACCGGTTCCGGCACCAGAGCAACATGAACATGAACGAGGTGCTGGCGAACCGGGCAAGCGAGCTGCTGGGCGGCTGTGCGCGGCATGGAGCGCAAGGTACACCCGAACGATGACGTTAACAAAAGTCAGAGCTCCAACGACGTGTTCCCGACGGCGATGCACGTGGCGGCGGTTATCGCCATCCGCGAACAGCTCATTCCGCAGCTCAACGTCCTGAAATCCACGCTTAATGAAAAAGCGCAGGCCTTCCGCGATATCGTAAAATCGGCCGTACGCACCTGCAGGACGCCACCCCCCTGACGCTCGGCCAGGAGATTTCCGGCTGGGTGGCGATGCTGGAGCATAATCTTAAGCATATCGATGGTAGCCCTGCCGCATCTGGCGGAGCTGGCGCTCGGCGGGACGGCGGTCGGTACCGGGTTAAACACCCATCCCGAATACGCGGCGCGCGTGGCGGACGAGCTGGCGAAGAGTCGCCGGGCAGCCGTTCGTAACCGCGCCTAACAAGTTTGAAGCGCTGGCAACCTGTGACGCGCTGGTCCACGCGCACGGCGCTGAAAGGGCTGGCCGCCTCGCTGATGAAAATTGCCAACGACGTGCGCTGGCTGGCCTCCGGCCCGCGCTGCGGCATCGGCGAAATCAGCATCCGGAAAACGAGCCGGGCAGCTCCATCATGCCGGGAAGGTTAACCCGACACAGTGTGAAGCCATGACCATGCTCTGCTGTCAGGTGATGGGCAACGACGTGGCGGTTAACATGGGCGGCGCGTCCGGTAACTTCGAGCTTAACGTCTATCGTCCGATGGTGATCCACAACGTACTGCAATCGATCCGTCTGCTGGCAGACGGCATGGAAAGCTTTAACGAGCACTGTGCGGTGGGCATTGAGCCAAATCGCGAGCGGATAAGCCAGCTGCTGAATGAGTCCCTGATGCTGGGTAACGGCGCTGAACACCCCATCGCTACGACAAAGCGGCGAAATTGCCAAAAAAGCGCACAAGGAGGGGCTGACGCTAAAAGCCTCGGCGCTGTCGCTGGGCTACCTGACGGACGCCGAGTTTGACGCCCTGGGTCCGTCCGGAAGCGATGGTCGGCAGCAGACGTAATCATCCCGCACGTACAGGTGCAGCCGCGGAATAATCAGCTTAAGCGGCTGCGCCTGGGGCTTATAGCGATGCTGTACGTTTTCGGCATCGTAGTTAAGCAGCCTCCCCGATGTCCGGCACCACCGCACCACGATCGGGCGTCGTATAGCGCTATCAGCGGCGTCGGGCAGGCATACTGCACCTGCTTTTGCTGCCCCGCATACCAGACGCGGGGCGATAGGCTGTACCTTTACGGGACGCTTTATCTTCAGACGAGCATCGGCCGGCAGGGAGGCAATGCTGTGGTACTCCTGCTCCAGCCGCTCAATCCACTGTTCCCCGCGACCCACGGGGCGACCGTACGCGGTGATTTCAGGCTTTTCTCCAGCTGCGCCAGGATCTCATCGCGCTTGAAATTTTTAATGATGTGCTTATTCGCCCAGCCGAAGCGCAGCGTGGGCGGGGGTGGTTCAGCACCGTCAGCGTGCGGTAGGCGTTCAGGGTTATCAGCCCGGGAAGCTGACGATGCACCCACTCAAAACGGGCAGCCGGTGCCAGCCCGGATTCAACGGTCACGATCTTCTCGAAGTCTGCCTTCAGCGCATTAGTATGCGCAATTCTGGCCTCCAGCGCCTCACGCGACGCGGTAACCGTCTGCAGGCAGATGACGCCGGGCAGGCGCACGGCGGCCTTGCTGCTGCGGTTTTCGGACTGCTGCTGGATGAACAGGCGGCGATAGTGCTGCAACGTCAGCTCAAGCGCCGCGCTGCCGATATGCTGCGTCACCTCAATGGTGTCCAGCGGATCGTGTTCCGCCCCTTTCGCCACCTCGGGCAGGGAGAAGACGCGCGCGGCCAGCAGGCGACAGCCCTGTAATTCTGCCGTCAGGGTGAGTAATTCCTGTTCTATTTCCCGAAACGTGGCGTTCAGCCTTTCGATGAGGTCGTAAGTTGCCATAGCAGTCCCAATTAGTTACAACATACTGATGGTATAGCACAGCACGCCGGGTCAGGCCAGCGTGCGGTGAAGGTCAGGCAGGAACGGGAAGGGGAATGTTGTGGTAGATCGGCCAGCTAAAGACGAAGCGGGCGCCGCTCAGTTCGCTCTCTTCACAACGGACAGAGCCGCCCATCGCCTGGGCAATGGAACGGACAATGGCCAGCCCCAGACCGCAGCCGCCGGTGGCGCGGTCGCGGCTGGGATCGAGGCGCACAAACGGCTCGAAAACCTTTTCCCGTTCTGACGGCTCAATGCCGGGCCCGTCGTCTTCCACGGACAGGTTCGCCTGGCTTCCCTGTAAATCTAAGCGGATACGCAGCGTGGTTTCGCTGTACCGCATGGCGTTATTCATCAGATTATCCAGCACGCGCTCCATCAGGCGCATGTCCAGCGCGCCGTAATCGCCGGGTTTAATGACCGTCAGCAGCCTGCGCTGTGGGTTTACGCTCTGCACATCATTGATATGTGTCTGTAACCAGGCGGGGAGATCCGGGGTGCTGAGGTGCAGCTCGTTCTGCGGCCGGTCGAGGCGGGCATAGGTCAGCAGCTCTTCAATGAGCGCTTCAAGCTGGCCGATATCCCGGTTGAGCGCCTGCGATTCAGCACTGGTCAGATTCTCGCTCATCTCCAGACGATAGCGCAGACGCACCAGCGGCGTACGTAGCTCGTGAGCGATGCCGTCGATCAGCTGCTTCTTGCTGGCTATCAGGGCGTTGATATTATCGGCCATCTGGTTAAAGGCGATGCCGAGACGCTCAAAGCCGGATCCGCTGTCAAAGTGAATACGTTCGGTAAGATGACCCTCCCCGAAACGCTGCGCGGCGGATTCCAGCTTCAGCATGTCCTGCCAGTGCGGCCGCATCCAGATGAAAACCGGGAGCGCGAGCGAGATGGCAATGAAGGCGAGCAGGGCGAGATCCAGCAGGCGCATCTGGTGCAGATAATAGAGATAGGGCACGGGGCCGACGGCCAGAACGTAATGGCTACGCGGGATTCGCTGTATAAAAGTATACTTTTCGTCCAGCGCCACGATGTCTCCGTCCCGCAGGCGCTGCATTGCTGGCGGCTCCAGATCGAAATCCTTCATGGGCTCAATGCGCAGATCAAACGACAGGTTGAAGTCCAGCTCTTTCATCGTGCGCGCCCAGTCGTGCGGGGGTATTTCACGCAGCTCGCTGCGCATCAGGTAGAGCGAGCTTTTCATCAGGTCGTCAAGGGACTGCCTGCCCGCGCGCTCGGCAGTGAACTTATAAACCAGCCCGACCAGCATGGTCATCACCAGGAAGCAGACAAACAGCAGAAGATAAAACTGTACAAACAGCTTTTTCATTAATAACCACCAGCACACTACGCGGAAAGTATTTCAGCGTTCACACCCCAACAGTATTGCTATGAAAGCAGGGTTTAACCGTGCTGACAACACCGTAACGGCTCATCGTTGACTTCATTTACAGGATGACGCCATAAAGGAAAAGCCCTGACTCATTAGAATTTCTCATTGAATCAGAGCGTTGTAATCGCAGTGAGAAGTTACGGATTTAATGATTACGCCGTAATCCTATTATTAGCGGATTGGTGGTAAAACCGTGGGGGCATTTGCGCGCGTTACAGTGTATTGAATATGCACAGTCTTCAGTTTCATTATCTTTATTAAAAGGGCAAGACATTTTATTTTTTATCTCGTTCCATAATGCCTCCCGGTACGGCGAAACGTTATAAAGTGATATCGGACTAAATTCCCCGTTAATGAAAATGCCATTTTTTGTTGGATGAATTCTGTCGCCCGGCACTAAATAAATATCACTTTCGTACCATATAATCAGCCTTATTAATTTCATACCAACTATGCATGAGTAAACAATGCCTGTGTTTGGGCAGATCACAGAACTTAACACTCGCCATGCCATTACGGGTTCCTCAGATTAGGATTATAAGCCTGTAATTTTGTTTAGCACGGGATTTCAATTTGATCAATCTTGTAACCTATTGATATTGATCGTTATTTTTATTATGTTTGGATAATTCCTTTTATTTCAAGGAGGTAATCCTTATCAGCCTAAGGGTTTTTTTTGAGTTTTTTTTTATGAACGATGATTTATCGGTTAAATTTTGATCTGGATTGGGGTTTAACAATAGTGAAGAATGTTGAAGAACTATCCATATGCATCATTGCCATTACGCCGGAGAACATACCGTAATGGCAAGGCTCAAAATATTTAAATTGCGTCTCCGGGACGTTTCAGTTTGGCTATCAGGTTTTCCGTAACGGACAGGCCTTCTGCGATATTCGCATCTATAACAGAAATACCAAATTCGTTGATTAATTCAAGGAGCGCTTCGTAGGTCTGGATCAGTTTCAGAAGATTAAAGATGGCTTTTTGGTCGTGTGGGGCGGGTAGCGGATGGTGAGTCGCTGCCTGATGAACAATCCATTCAAGATTGGTTTTGATGCTATCTACATCATCGTAGCTATACATATTTCATAGGCTTAAATCCTCATTTCAAGATTTTTTTGAGAAGAATGGCTTTCAACGTCGCTGTTAGAAGCGTTGCACTACATTAGAAGCACTGATGATTGAGTAGAGATAGGGCAATCTGCAGTAGCGGCTCCTGGCCGATTACGCTACAACTGGCATGACCCGTGAAGAATGGCGCGAGGCGTGTAGGTCAATTATGAGCCTTCTTGCCGCGATAGCAAGAAAACTCTTACATAAAATTCGCTTAGTCGGGAATAAGGCCGAGCGATACCCGGCTTTCGAACGAAACGGGAAGCCGGGGGAGCACAACGTGCTTTTTCATCAGCGGATGCGGATCAGGTTTCCCACGCGTGCGGAGCAAACAGGTAGCCCTTGTTACGCACGGTTTTAATGCGGTAGGGCTCGGTGGCGCTGTCCTGCAGCTTTTTTCGCAGGCGAGAAATCGCCACGTCCACGCTGCGATCCATGCCGTCGTAGCTTACGCCGCGCAGGTTTTTCAGCAGCGCATCACGATCCATGATTTGACCGGCGTGGGTTGCCAGTTCCCACAGCAGGTCAAAATCTGCCGTCGAGAGCGAAATCTGCTCCCCGGCGAGCATAACCTGACGGTTGACGGGATCGATAGACAGCGTGCCGAACCGCATCGCTTTATGCGGCGTTAACGAGCCAGCGGGCGCGTCACGCTCGGCGCCGGCTCGCTGGCGAAGGTGAAGGCGCAGGCGGGCCAGCAGGACCGCCGGAGGCGTGGTTTTGAGTATGTAGTCATTGGCGCCCATCTCAAGCGACAGAATATGGTTCATATCGCTGTCGAGTGAGGTCAGCAGCACGATTGGCCCGTCCCATTTCGCCCGCAGATCGCGGCAGAGCGTCATGCCATCTTTACCGGGCAGCATGATGTCCAGCAGCACCAGATCCGGGTTTTCGCGGGTGACGACGTCCTCTGCGCGGTCGCCGCGAGGCTCAACAATCACGTCCATATCATGTTTACCCAGGTAAGCGGCGATTAATTGCCCCACTTCTGGTTCATCTTCTACATAAACAATCTTATTCATACTGCGTCTGTTATCGCGAAAAATGCCAACATACACCGCACAACATTAACCTTCCATTAATCTTTCTCAATTAGCCAGAGTTCCGTTATTCTGCGTAACATTGTTATTTGATTGTTAAAGGGAAAAAGCATGGGGCTGGTGATAAAAGCCGCGCTTGGCGCGCTGGTGGTGGTGCTGATTGGTGTGCTGGCTAAAACCAAAAATTACTACATTGCCGGGCTGATTCCGCTTTTCCCGACCTTTGCGCTGATCGCCCACTATATTGTGGCCTCCGAGCGGGGTATTGAGGCGCTGCGCGCCACCATCGTCTTCGGAATGTGGTCAATCATTCCGTATTTTATCTATCTGCTGTCGTTGTGGTACTTCACCGGCTTTCTGCGTCTGCCCCTGGCGCTGGGCGGAGCGGTGGTCTGCTGGAGCCTCAGCGCCTGGGTGCTGATCTTCTTCTGGAGCCGCTTTCACTAGCGCAGCGGACGGCCTCCGTCCACGGCAAAGGTTCGGCCGGTGACGTAACAGCTGGTCAGCAGATAGTCGATCAGGTCGATAATCTCTTTCTCGCCGGGCGCAATTTTCATTAGCGACTTGTTGAGCGCCTGCTGACGATACTCCGCGTCGTCGCCCTCGTTGAACAAAATCATTGCCGGCGCAATTGCGTTGACCTTTACCTCGGGCGCCAGCCTGCGTGCAAACGATCGCGTCATGTTATCCAGAGCAGCTTTGCTGGCCGCGTAGGCGATGTGCTTGTCGCTTCCTCGCTCCACCACGTAATCGGTGAAGTGGATGATGTCGCCCGCGGCATGGCCGTGCCCGCGCAGCAGATCCTGCAGGGCATGGTTGAGCAAGTAGGGGGCATTAACGTGGATTTGCATCATGCAGGCGAGCGTTTCGCTGAGCGAGTGGCCTGCTTTTTCAGGAAGCCAGGTGCTGGCGTTATGAATAACCGCCCTCAGCCCGCTGGTGGTCGATTTCACTGCTTCCGCAAAGGCGAGGATGCCCTCATCCGTCGAAAAATCCGCCTGAATGCATACGGCTCCGGCGTTTCTCAGCCCTTCAATGGAGGGATATTCCGTGCGGTAACTGACAATGACCGGATGGCGAAGATTGAGGAAGTGATGGGCGAGGGCGAGGCCGATGCGGCGGCCTGCGCCAGTGATCAGTATTGGGCGTTGCTGCGTATGTCCCATCGTATTCTCCTTTTCAGTTCAACAATGGGACAGGCGGCGCTATCCCATTAACATCCACGTTGCCGGTACGGCAGCGACTAACAGCATACCTATCAACACCATTTCGCGACGCTGAAGGGCATTCTCAAGCTGATGCGTGCGGCGAGCATAGATGAACACCAGCAGGCCTGGCGCGTACAGCACCACGGACAGCAGCAGATGCATCGGCCCGGAAGCATACAACAACCATAGCCCGTAAATACAGGCGCCGACGCCCACCGCATAGTGTGCCGGACGGGTCGCAATTTTTAACAGATATGCGCCCACTAAGAAATAGGGTACCAGAATCATCTCGGAGGCGATGGTCAGCAGCGTGTTATAGTCTGAACCTGTGAGCCAGATCAGCACCAGACAGACCTGTACGCTGATGTTGGTGAGCCACAGCGAGGCGGAAGGCGCGCTGTTTTTATTCTGACGCGCAAAGAGGCGCGGGAATGCCTTGTGGGTGGCGGCCAGGAACGGGACTTCCGCGGCCATAATGGTCCAGCTCAGGTACGCTCCGCAGACGGAGACAATCAGACCCGCCGCGATAATTACGTCGCCCCACGGGCCCATCATTTTCACCATCAGCCCGGCCATCGACGGGTTGCGCATTTCAGCCAGCTCAGGGCGCGCCACCACGCCGAGCGACAGCAGCGTCACCAGCAGATAAACGCCCAGCGCCGCCAGCACGGCCAGCAGCGTGGCGCGTCCCACGTCGCGCTTGTTACGCGCTCGCGCGGAGACCACGACGGCACCTTCTACGCCGATGAACACCCACAGGGTGATCAGCATGGTATTTTTTACCTGTTCCCAGACGGGAACCCCCAGCGCAATCCCGCTGAAGTCGAGGTTAAACACGTCGAGGCGGAAGGCGAGAAAGGCCAGCACGACGAACAGGCCAAGCGGCACCAGCTTGGCCAGCGTCGCCACCAGGTTGATGCTGGCAGCGGTCTGGACGCCGCGCAGAATCAGCCAGTGAACGATCCACAGCAGTACCGAGGCGCCGACGATGGACTGCCACGTATTGCCGTCGCCAAACAGGCGCAGCTCGGGCGTATCGGTAAAGAAACTGAGCGCCGAAAAGACAATAACCAGATAGGAGACGTTGGCGATCACCGCGCACAGCCAGTAACCCCAGGCGGAGCAGAAGCCAATCAGCTCGCCGAAGCCTTCGCGCGCGTAGGTGAATATGCCGCCGTCCAGATCCGGTCGGATGCGGGTCAGCAGCAGCATGGCGAACGCCAGCAGCAAAATTCCGGCACCGGTTATGCCCCAGCCGATCAGCAGCGCGGCAGGGCTGGCTACGGCCGCCATATTCTGCGGCAAACTGAATACGCCCGCGCCCAGCATTGAGCTCAATACGAGTGCAGTTAAAGCACTCAGGCCAAGTTTCTTTTCCATTGGCTTCCTGTTATGAAACGTCCAAACCCAGAATAATTATTTCGCTAAGGCGCATAAAAATGGTGGATCACACTAAGGCGCGGGATTTTACGGAGTGTCACGGACGCATGCAATGACGTGTGGCAGAAATCAGAAAAAAAGTAACAAAAAAGGCGGCACGGTGCCGCCTTTGTGAAACCGTTTTGTTACTTATACAGATCGGCGCTGATGGTCATGTTGTTACCACGCTCCTGCCACTGGCGGGTAATGTGATAGTACTTCGCGCCTTTCTTCGCAGCGCGCTTCGCCACCTGATAGGAGATCTCGGTCATGTTGCCGTAGTTGCCGGTAAACTTGATGCTGTCGAACGGAACCATCTGCGCGGCAGTGGCTTTATTCAGCTCTTCTATTTTAGTGCCGTCCGGTAACGTGACGGTGTAACGGCCACCCTTCGTGGATTGCGTCTCAAAGAAACGACCCACCTCAGCGCTTGGTGCTGCAGAGGTTGCTACGCCCGGAATTTCAACTTTCTTCGCTTCTTCACCGCCCTTCGCTAACGCGGCGCGTCCGGCTTCAGAATTCGCAGGAATGGCATCCGGGCTTTGTACTACGCGCTTTTTCGCATCCTGCTTATAGATGAATGCGGTAATGCGCTGGTTGCCGCCCTGGTTGGCATCAACCTGACGCACAATATAGAAAGCGTAAGCGCCTTTTTCACGCGCGGCTTTGGTGATGACATCGTTAACTTCTGGCTGGCTGCGGTAGAAGCCCTGAACGGTGACGGTGTCGTACGGTTCCAGCTGAACGGCCTGATCTTTCGGCAGCTCAACGATGCCGTTAATCACGCGGTTTTTCTGCTCATCTGCCTTAGGGGCGTTATCTTTGTACAGCGCAACGGTCACGCGCTGGTTGCCGCTGTTGCCCTGATCGGATTGATCGAGCACGTAAAACGCAGCCGCGCCTTTTTTATCGGCGGCTTTAGAAGCGGCGGCAACGCCGTCGCCGATGGAGTTAAAGCGGCCCACAATGACCGTCTGGTCAAAAGGTTTTAACGCTGCCGCTTGCTCCGGCGTTAACTCCGTCGCGGCATTCGCGGACAGGGCGGTCGCGGAAAGAAGTGCGGACGCCAGGAGTGTGTTCTTAAGCTTCATAAAAATAATCCTTCGCCTTGCGCAAACCATGTACTGGTATTGTTGTTAATTTGAGACGGTCCCGATTATGGCATTGAACACCCGTCGCTGTCTGCGCCATTTTTCACAGCCTGTGCTCACCGAAGCGCCTGATTCGATAACATTTAGTGATATGTGGAAAAAACAGGCGTTTGACAAGCAAAACTGATAAAGCATATGACTTTTACAAGTTAATTTAATGTTAATAAGTTGTTCTCTTATGGCGCTATATCATGTTTTTACCGCTCCGCTTGCGCGAATTATCGGTCATGAAGGTGAATTAAAGGTAAATATCTCTGTCAGTGACCCCGATCGCTTATTTTTCACAGATAAAGTAAGAAATAGTGTTTTCTGGCGGTAGATCGCGGGCGCTATTTTCAGTAGGTTATAGAAAGTTTGTTACTGTTTTATTTTCCGGGGTTAATCATGCTTCGCCGTTATGGTACTGGCGAAAAATGAAGCTAGCCGCGGGCAATTATCGACAAACCATCATCAAAAACCGATGGAAGGGAAAACTATGCGTATTGGGGTACCAAAAGAACGGTTAGCCAATGAAACCCGCGTAGCGGCAACACCGAAAACGGTGGAGCAACTGCTTAAGCTGGGGTTCACCGTCGCGATTGAAAGCGGCGCAGGCAAACTGGCAAGTTTCGACGACGAGGCCTTTATTCAGGCTGGCGCGGACGTTGTGGACGGTGCTGAGGTCTGGCAATCACCCATTATTCTGAAGGTAAACGCACCGGAAGAGAGTGAAATTGAACTGCTGAACGCCGGCACCACGCTGGTGAGCTTTGTCTGGCCAGCCCAAAACCCGGAGCTGATGGAGAAGCTGGCGGCACGCGGCGTCACCGTGATGGCGATGGACTCCGTGCCGCGTATTTCGCGCGCGCAGTCTCTGGATGCGCTGAGCTCTATGGCGAACATCGCTGGCTATCGCGCGATTGTCGAAGCTGCCCATGAGTTTGGTCGCTTCTTTACCGGTCAGATCACCGCGGCAGGTAAAGTGCCGCCTGCAAAAGTGATGGTGATTGGTGCCGGCGTGGCCGGCCTGGCGGCTATCGGTGCGGCAAACAGCCTGGGCGCTATCGTCCGCGCGTTTGACACCCGCCCGGAAGTGAAGGAGCAGGTGCAAAGTATGGGCGCCGAGTTCCTCGAGCTGGACTTCAAGGAAGAAGCGGGCAGCGGTGATGGTTACGCGAAGGTCATGTCTGAAGCGTTTATCAAAGCGGAAATGGCGCTTTTCGCCGCGCAGGCGAAAGAGGTGGACATTATTGTCACCACCGCGCTGATTCCGGGTAAACCGGCACCGAAGCTGATCACCCGCGAAATGGTCGATTCCATGCAGCCGGGCAGCGTCATCGTCGATCTGGCGGCGCAAAACGGCGGTAACTGTGAATACACCGTGCCAAACCAGGTTACTACAACCGCTAACGGCGTGAAGGTGATCGGTTATACCGACCTGCCGGGGCGTCTGCCAACCCAGTCCTCTCAGCTGTACGGCACTAACCTCGTTAACCTGCTGAAGCTGCTTTGCAAAGAGAAAGACGGCAACATCACCGTTGATTTTGACGATGTGGTGGTGCGCGGCGTGACCGTGGTGCGTGAAGGGGAAATCACCTGGCCTGCACCGCCGATCCAGGTTTCCGCACAGCCGCAGGCGGCCCCGAAAGCGGCGCCCGAGCCAGTTGAGCCAGCGAAGCCTGCCTCACCGTGGCGTAAATACGCCATCATGGCGCTGGTCATCATCCTGTTCGGCTGGCTGGCGGACGTTGCGCCAAAAGAGTTCCTCGGCCACTTCACCGTCTTCGCGCTCTCCTGCGTGGTGGGCTACTACGTCGTGTGGAACGTCTCACATGCGCTGCATACGCCGCTGATGTCGGTTACCAACGCCATCTCCGGGATTATCGTGGTGGGGGCATTGCTGCAGATTGGTCACGGCGGCTGGATAAGCTTCCTGAGCTTTATTGCGGTGCTGATCGCCAGTATCAATATTTTCGGTGGCTTCACCGTGACTCAGCGCATGCTGAAAATGTTTCGTAAAGGCTAAGGGGTAGCATATGTCTGGAGGATTAGTTACAGCCGCATACATTGTTGCTGCAATCCTGTTTATTTTCAGTCTGGCGGGACTTTCCAAGCACGAAACGTCTCAGCAGGGAAATAACTTTGGTATCGCCGGGATGGCGATTGCGCTGATTGCCACCATCTTCGGGCCGGACACCGGCAACGAGGCGTGGATCCTGGTGGCGATGATCATCGGCGGCGCGATTGGTAATCGCCTGGCGAAACGCGTTGAAATGACCGAGATGCCGGAGCTGGTTGCGATCCTGCACAGCTTCGTGGGGCTGGCGGCGGTGCTGGTGGGCTTTAACAGCTACCTGTACCACGAACCGGGCCTGGAGCCGATTCTGGTGAACATTCACCTCACCGAAGTGTTCCTCGGCATCTTCATCGGTGCGGTCACCTTCACCGGGTCGATCGTGGCGTTTGGCAAACTGCGCGGGAAGATTTCGTCTAAGCCGCTGATGCTGCCTAACCGCCACAAGCTGAACCTCGCGGCGCTGGTGGTTTCCTTTGTGCTGCTGGTGGTCTTCGTTCGTACCGAAAGCGTAGGCCTGCAGGTGCTGGCTCTCCTGGTGATGACCATCATCGCGCTGGCGTTCGGCTGGCATCTGGTGGCCTCTATCGGCGGGGCCGACATGCCGGTGGTGGTTTCCATGCTGAATTCCTACTCCGGTTGGGCAGCGGCGGCGGCTGGCTTCATGCTGAGCAACGACCTGCTGATTGTCACCGGTGCGCTGGTGGGCTCTTCCGGTGCGATCCTTTCTTACATCATGTGTAAGGCGATGAACCGTTCGTTTATCAGCGTCATCGCCGGTGGCTTCGGCACGGACGGCTCCTCTACCGGCTCTGATGAGGAAGTGGGCGAGCACCGCGAGATCGGCGCGGAAGAGACCGCCGAGATGCTGAAAAACTCGCATTCCGTCATCATCACCCCGGGCTACGGCATGGCGGTGGCGCAGGCGCAGTATCCGGTGGCGGAAATCACCGAGAAGCTGCGCGCGCGCGGGATCAAGGTTCGCTTTGGTATTCACCCGGTGGCCGGGCGTCTGCCGGGCCACATGAACGTGCTGCTGGCGGAAGCGAAAGTGCCTTACGACATCGTGCTGGAGATGGACGAGATCAACGATGATTTCGCCGATACCGACACCGTGCTGGTCATTGGCGCCAACGACACCGTTAACCCGGCGGCACAGGACGATCCGCGTAGTCCGATTGCGGGCATGCCCGTTCTGGAAGTGTGGAAAGCGCAGAACGTGATTGTCTTCAAGCGCTCGATGAACACCGGCTATGCTGGCGTTCAGAACCCGCTTTTCTTCAAGGAAAACACCCACATGCTGTTTGGCGACGCCAAGGCCAGCGTGGATGCGATTCTGAAAGCGCTGTAATTCAGCGTCATCCTGACAAACCGCTCTTCGGGGCGGTTTTCTTATTTCTGCGGCCAGCGTTTCTCCTCTGTCTATACTTTACCCTTTGTGTAATACGAGGAGGTGTAATGCAATTTTTGTCCCGCTTCGACATCATAGAGCTGATGATGACGCCAGCGTTCTGGATGGGTGTCGCCACGGTTGTCTTTGTGACGCTGCTGGTGTACTGGCTGCTGACGCGCCTGATCGCGTTCGTTAAGAAAGGCATCACCACCTGGGGCGACAAGCACCCAACCACTAACAGGATGCGCTTTATCCTGACGGATATGCTTAACCGCACCAGCCGCTTCCTGCTTTTTGTGGTGGCGCTGCTCTTCAGCCTGCGTTTCGTTGACTTACCCGATCGTCTTTTTGGCACCGTGAGCCACGCCTGGTTCCTGGTCTTCGCGATCCAGGTGGAGCTGTGGATGGATCAGGGGGTTGTGTCGTGGCTTCGTCACGTCATGCTGGCGCCGGGAAGCCATAAAAACCCGGTTACGCTGGTGATCACGGGGCTTATCCTCCGTGCCATCGTCTGGTCAGTGATGCTGCTGTCTATTCTTGCTAACGCGGGCGTCAACATCACTGCTCTGGTTGCCAGCCTTGGGGTAGGGGGTATCGCTATCGCCCTCGCGGTGCAAACGATCCTGAGCGATGTCTTTGCATCCCTTTCCATCGGCTTTGACAAGCCGTTCGAGATTGGCGATTTTGTGGTGTTCAACGACGTGGCGGGGACGGTAGAGCATATTGGCCTGAAAACCACCCGCATCCGCAGCCTGAGCGGGGAGCAGATTGTCTGCGGGAACGCCATTCTGCTGCAACAGACGCTGCATAACTATAAGCGAATGCAGACGCGGCGGATCGTCTTTACCTTTGGCGTGGCCAGCGACACGGCGCCGGACAAGCTGCGCTCCGTGGGCGAAATGGTGAAGCAGATCATCACGGACGTCGGTGAAACGAAGTTTGACCGCGCCCATTTCCTGGGCTTCGATCGCGATCGCCTGACCTTCGAGGTTGTCCATATCGTCAATACGGCGGATTACAACAAGTACATGGATATTCAGCAGGAGATCAATATCCGTATTCTGGAAGGGCTAAACCAGCAGGAGATCAGGCTGGCGCTGCCGAGCATGGTTCTGCACGCGCCGTGGATGAATGCTGGCGACGAGGCACCACCGCAACGCGTGAGCGAAGCGCAATAAAAAAAGCCCGCCTTACCGGCGGGCTTTCATTTCTGGATTAATCGTCTTCCTCATCGTCCAGTTCAACCGGCGTCTGGTACTGGTCCGGTTTAATGACCAACAGGTCGCAGCGCAAATGGTCGATGACCTGCTCGGCGGTATTCCCCAGGAACGCGGCAGAAATACCGGTACGACCGATGGTGCCCAGCACCACGATCCCGGCCTGCAAATGTTCCGCCAGGTCCGGAATAACCTCTTCCGGTAACCCTTTTTCTACGTGGGTCATGTTCTCGTCAATGCTGAATTTCTGGCGCAGCGCCTTCATAGCCAGCAGATGCTGGCCGCGAATCGCGTCGTTATACACGCTCGGATCAAATTCAGGCAGTTCGATGGCGATATTGATTGGCGTAACCGGATACGCCCCCACCAGATGTACTTCAGTGTGGTTTACCTGGTCGGCAAGCTGAAGGGTCTCCTTAACCAGCTTCTCGTTCAGCGAATTGTGATAATCCTCTTCGCTGGCCAGGTTGACCGCCACGACGGCTTTGCCGCCCTCGGGCCACGGCTGATCTTTCACCATCCATACCGGGCAAGGGCATTTGCGCAGCAGGTGCCAGTCGGTTGGGGTGAAGATAACGGATTCCAGCTTGTCGTGCTGGTGCGCCATTTTCAGCAGCAGGTCATGCCCGCCGGCCACCACTTCCTGGATAATGGCTTCGAAAGGCCTGTTGTGCCAGACCACTTTGATATCGATAGGAACGCCCGCTTCCAGGTAATATTTCGCCTGCTCGCGGATCCACGCGGTACGCTGGCCGATCACTCCCTGACGCATAGCGGTACGCTCGTCAGGCGACAGAAGGGTGGTCATCTCGTATGAGAAGTCATAAATCGGCAAAAACGCTTTAATTTTGCCACCAATCCGTTGATGTAAATACACAGCACGTCGTAATGCCGGCTGATCGTCCTGATTAGGATCGATAGCCACCAGCATGTTTTGATACTTTGCCATACAGGTCTCCTTACTACTGTCACCACAGTCTGTAAGTAAAAGAGTAACCTATATATCTTGAATGAAACAGGGGGGAAGTTTTTGCCAGATCAATAATTACGAAAATTTATCGACCTGGCATTCGTTATCCGGGAGGGTTATGCCACGTTGCGGGAGTGACCGGCAAGAACCGCCAGCGCTTCGCCGTTTTCGATGGTGATGTACTTACCTTTCACCGCCAGCATGCCGCTCTTCTGGAAACGACCCAGCAGACGGCTGATGGTTTCCACGGTCAGGCCCAGATAGTTACCGATATCGCCACGCGTCATGGTCAGACGGAATTCACGCGGCGAGAAACCACGTTCCGCGAAACGGCGGGAGAGGTTATAGATAAAGGCGGCCAGACGCTCTTCTGCGTTCTTCTTGGAAAGCAGCAGGATCATATCCTGATCGCCCTTGATCTCACCGCTCATCAGACGCATCATCTGCTGACGCAGGTTCGGCATCTTACCGGAGAGATCGTCCAGCGTCTCAAACGGGATTTCGCAGACCATAGAGGTTTCCAGCGCCTGAGCAAAGCTCGGGTGATGGCCTGTGCCGATGGCGTCAAAGCCTACCAGGTCGCCCGCCAGGTGGAAGCCGGTGATCTGCTCGTCGCCCTGTTCGGTGATGGTGTAGCTTTTGATGGTGCCAGAACGGATAGCATAGAGCGATTTCAGTTCGTCTCCCGCCTTAAACAGCGTCTGCCCTTTCTGAATAGGCTTTTTGCGCTCGATAATGTTGTCAAGCTGATCGAGTTCGTGCTCATTCAGGGTAAACGGGATACAGAGCTGGCTGATGCTGCAATCCTGGCAATGGATAGCACAACCGCCAGACTGAATGCGTCGTATAATTCGCTTTTCCGGGATCATAGGTTTGCTCAAGCCTTAATTGATATTGGTCAATTTTAACATCTTTTTGGTAAGTACGTAAGCCTGGCAAACCCCCAATAGCGACAAGAGACGGCAACGTGTTGCCATCTCATTGAAATTCCACAGGATGATTAAGGATTATTGGCCTAACCGGAAGAAAATTAAGCACTAAAAGCCTGGGATCTACAGCAGCAGATACCCTTCATGACGCAGCAGCCACTCCTTGCGCTGCACGCCCCCGGCATAGCCGGTCATGGTGCCGTTGCGTCCAATGACGCGGTGGCAGGGCACGACAATGCTGACCGGGTTAGAGCCGTTTGCCGCACCCACCGCGCGCGCCGCGCCGGCACGGCCAAGCTGCTCTGCCAGCTGACCATAGTGCATCACCTGGCCACAGGGGATATTACGCAGCGCCTGCCACACCTCGCGCTGAAAAGGGGTTCCTGCCGTAGCGGTTGGTAGGGTAGTAATGATGCCGAGATCGCCTTCGAAGTAGGCCTTCAGCTTATCGCTTAGACCGCCCGGATTGCTGGCGGCGATGCGCTCGTAACCCTGGGCGCGATAATGGATGTTGAGCAGCTCAACCATCCGGTCGCTGTGTTCTTCCCATTCAACGGCGCGCAGATTGAACGCTTCATCCGCGATAACCCACAGCGGACCCAGCGGCGTCGCAATCTTGTCTTCGAGTAATCTCAGCATCAATATTCCTTCAGTTCAGCCTCGGGTAAATACCCGGCCCAATCGGCAGGCCGACAAGATACCACGCCACCAGCATCACCAGCCATACCCCTAAAAAGATAAGCGGATAGGGCAAGACCAGCGAATAGTAGGTACCCAGTCTGGCCTCCGGCCTGTAGCGTTGCAGGAAGCCCAAAAACAGCGGCACGAAGGGGGAGACGGGCGCCAGCGGGATCACCGACGAGTCGGCGACGCGGAACAGGATCTGGGCGAACGCCGGGTGGAAGCCCAGCATCATAAACATCGGTACAAAAATGGGGGCCAGAATTGACCAGATGGCCGAACCGCTGGCGATAAACATGCACAGCAGGGATGACAGCAGCGCCAGGCCAACAAACGCCGGAACGCCGCTTAACCCCGCCGCCTCCAGCGCGTCCGTCAGGCTAACGGCCATAAACTTGCCCATGTTGCTCCAGTTAAACATGGCCACGAACTGCGCCAGCGGAAACACCATCACAATGAACCCGGCCATCTCCTTCATCGGCTCGATCATCAGATGCGGCAGATCCCCCTGTCGGCGTATTTTGCCGGTGGCGATGCCGTACGCGAGCGAAACGACAAAGAAGAAGAGGATAATCAGCGGCACAATGCCCTGAATGAAGGGCGAAGGCAGAACGGTGTGCTTAACCGGGTCGCGAAGCACGCCGTTTTCCGGTACCACCATCAGCGCCACCGCCGCGATAAACGCCAGCGAGACGATCCCCGCGACGCGCAGGCCAAACTGCTGCTCTTTGCTCAGCGTCTCCAGCTTTTCATCGCTACGGCCTTCCCATTTCCCCAGGCGCGGCTCGATGATTTTATCGGTAATCAGCCCGCCGACAATCGTCAGGACAATCACCGAGCTGGCCATAAAGTACCAGTTGTCGATCACGCTGACGTGCACGGCGGCGTCGATGGTTTTAGCGGCCTCGGTGCTGATGCCGGAAAGCAGCACGTCGGTGGTGACGATCAGCAGGTTAGCGGTAAACCCGCAGCCCACGCCCGCTATCGCCGACAGCAGCCCTGCAACAGGATGGCGGCCAACGGCGAGGAAAATCAGCGCCCCCATCGGCGGCATGATCACCAGCGCGGCGTCGGACGAGATATGGCTGAAAAAGGCGATAAACAGCACCATGTAGCTGGCGTAGCGCGCGCTGACGTGAGAGGCCATCTTCACCATCAGCGCGGGCAGCAGGCCCACGCGTTCGGCCAGTCCCGCTCCCAGCACCAGCGCCAGAATGGCGCCAAGGGGGGCAAACCCGCTGAAGTTTTTAATCACGTTCGGTAAAAACCAGTGCAGCCCTTCAACGCTGAGCAGGTTTTTTACCGCCACCATGCTGCCGTCGGCCGGGCTGCGCACGCTGACATCAAAGGCCGACAGCACGGCAGTCGCGACCATCAAAATTACAATCAGATAGATAAAAAGCAGGAAAGGGTGCGGCACTTTATTGCCGATCCTTTCAACCCAGCCATAGAGCTTACCGGATGGGGAATGCGAAGGTATGGATGACATACTCATGGGCGTTCCTCGGGACTGTTGTGTTGTTGTGTTGTTGTGTTGTGTTTTTTTATTTTAAAGGTGACGGCGTCACGCCCGGTGGGATCGGACACGCGTACGGTTTTTCTTGTGTTTGTTGTTCGAACTCTTCACGGCATTTATTCAGCAGGTCGGCATCCTGTAGCAGGTTGAGCGCCGTGGCCCCCATCACTTTTCCGGCCAGCAGCATGCCTTTATGGGCAATGGAGGTACGCCCCTGCGCCACGAGTTGCCAGGTATGCAGCGGCGTGCCAACGGTAAAGCAGGGGCTGAAGCACTGGGCGACAGGCATTTTCCAGCTGACGTCGCCCACGTCGGTTGACCCTGCCAGCACGTTGTCGGTGATGGCATAGGGGGCGACTTCATCCACCAGCAGCGTCTCCTGGTGACGGCGTGCAAAGGCTTTACCCAACTCCCCACCGGTGGCGGCAATATTTTTTAGGCTGTTTTGCAGGTCGTTCGAGGTCAGCGTAGCCCGAATTTCACGGGCGAAGTCCCGCTCCTCTTCCGTCCATGCCGGCGTGCCGTAATGCTGCAACGCGCGGTACATCGCCGCCTCGAGCGTGCGGTTTGGCAGATAGCTTGAGCAGGCTTTATCAAAGCGACACTCGACGGTGGTTTCGGTCATCATCGCCGCCCCCTGGGCGATTTTCTCGATGCGTTCGTAAATCTGCTGCGCATCGGCCATCTCCGGGGCGCGGATCAGGTACAGCACCTCCGCCTGCGCCTGCACCACGTTGGGGGAAATGCCGCCGGTATCGGTAATGGCGTAATGGACGCGCGCTTTCTCAATGATGTGTTCGTTGAGGAAGTTGGTGCCGGTGGTCATCAGCGTCACGGCGTCCAGCGCGCTGCGTCCCAGATGCGGAGAGTTTGCCGCATGGGCCGCGATCCCCTTAAACCGCCAGGCGGCCTGAATATTGGCCAGCGTGCTGACGTTAAACATCCCGGCGAAGGCTTCCGGGTGCCAGGTGACGGCGGCGTCCACATCGTCAAATAACCCTTCACGCACCATGAAGGTTTTACCTGAGCCGCCTTCCTCGCCCGGGCAGCCGTAAAAACGCACCGTTCCGCCGCCGCCGTGCTGCTCCAGCCAGCTTTTCACCGCCACCGCGCCGGCGACGGCAGCGGTACCTAACAGGTTATGCCCGCAGCCGTGGCCGTTCGCCCCCGGCGTGGCGGATTGCGCCGTCGCGCAATGTGCCTGCTGGCTTAATCCTGCCAGCGCGTCGTACTCGCCCAGCAGGGCAACAACGGGCCTGCCGCTGCCGTAGCTGGCAATAAAGGCGTTGGGAATGCCGCCGGCTTCCCGCGTCAGGGTAAAGCCCTCGGCCTCCAGCGCGCCGGCAAGCCGTTCGGCTGACCAGAACTCTTCAAAACGCGTTTCGGGATGATCCCAGATGTCGTCGGCAATATCGGTAAACGTCCGACATCGCGTGTCGATGGCATCGGCGATAAAAGCGTAGTTCTCCTGCATTACACACCTCGCGTCCACGGGAAATTAAGCGCAGCTCGCGCCAGCGTTTCGATGGCAACGTTCATCACCTGCTCATCGAAATCGAATTTTTCGTTGTGATGTCCGGCGCTCAGCCCGGTGCCGAACACAATGTAGGAGGCCATTCCGCCGTTCTGCTGCACGCGGGCCATCATCAGCGTCGCATCTTCGGAGCCGGCAGGCGCGTTGACCCTGTCAATGGCGCGAGCAATGCCGGAAACCTGGCCTGCCTGTTCGCGAAGGTAGTCGACCCAGGCCGGAGAGGGGGCGCTGGAGGTCGCCGCCCCCATCAGGCTTATCTCAGCCGATACGCCGTAAAGCGCCGCTGCGCCGTGAATTACCGCCTGCGCGCGGTCAAAGACGTACTGGTTAATTGCGTCGCTTTCGCCGCGGGTTTCAACCTTAAGCAGCGCGCTGGCGGGCACCACGTTGCGTCCGCTGCCCGCCTGCATCACCCCCACGTTGACGCGGGACGCGCCTTCGCTGTGGGGCGCAATGCCGTGCAGCGCGATAGCGGCCTGGGCCGCCGCGAGCAGGGCGTTACGGCCATCCTCCGGCTTACCGCCTGCGTGTGCGGCGACGCCGGTAAAGCGCGCGTCAAATTTTGTGGTCGCCATAAAGTTATCGCTACCGCAGATCGCCGTTCCGGCAGGCACGCCGGTCCCTATATGGATGGCGGTAAAATAGTCCACGCCGTCCAGCGCGCCTGCGGCTACCATGGCGCGCGCGCCGCGCGTGCCCTCTTCGGCGGGCTGGAAGATCAGCCTGACGGTGCCGTTGAGCCGCGCTTCATTCTGCTTAAGCACCCGCGCCAGACCCAGGCCGATGGTGGTGTGCCCGTCGTGGCCGCAGGCGTGCATCATGCCGGGGTTGCAGGAGGCAAAACCCTCGCGGAACGGGCGATGGCTGGCGTCAAGCGCCTCGCTCAGATCAAGCGCGTCCATGTCCACGCGAAAGGCCAGGGTTGGGCCGGGACGGCCGGTATTCAGGGTAGCGACGATGCCGGTGAATCCCCCCTCGAACGGGGCGAGCCATTTCTCGGGCGCGCCCTGCGCGCGGGCCCGGTCAAACTCTCGCGAAAGGGTGGCATCGTCGGGCAAACCCATTCGGCTTTCGGCGTCCACCACGTCGCGGCCCATCGCCAGTTCGTAACCCAGCGAGTCGAGGATTTCCGCAACTTTCGCCGCGGTACGAAACTCTACCCAGCCGGATTCCGCAAAATGGTGAAAATCGCGACGCCACGCGCTCAGCTGCGGGGTTAACGTCTGGATGTACTGCGCCAGTGTGTCCATATCTGTTCCTGTCATCATTAAAATATGTGAACTGCTTCACGCTGTGATAGTTTTTACTTATCACTAACCGATTTTTCACAGTTTTAACCGTTCAGGAATTACCCTCGCACATCCCTTTCCATTAAAGTAGATGACAGTTTCTTTACTCTGATAAACAACGGTTATCGGTCGCGATATGTCATTTCAGATTAAATTTCATCAAATCAGGGCGTTTGTTGAAGTGGCGCGCCAGGGCAGCATTCGCGGCGCCAGCAGGACGCTTAACCTCTCGCAGCCCGCGCTGACCAGATCCATCAAAGAGCTGGAGGAGGGGATGGCGGCACAGCTGTTTGTGCGCCGGAGCAAAGGCGTCGCCCTGACCGAGTGTGGGGAAGGGTTTTACCACCGCGCAAATTTGATTCTTGAAGAGCTGCGCGCCGCGCAGGATGACATCCGCCAGCGTCAGGGCGAGCTTGCGGGGCAGATCAGCATAGGCATGGGGGCAAGCATTTCACGCAGCCTGATGCCGAGAGTGATTACGCGCTTTCACGCGCGGCATCCTCAGGTCAACGTGCGAATTATGGAAGGCCAGCTGGTATCGATGATAAATGAGTTACGCCAGGGCGAGCTGGATTTTACCATCAACACCTATTATCAGGGGCCGTACGATCACGAATTTACGTTTGAAAAGCTGTTTGAAAAGCCGTTTGCCGTTTTTTGTCGGGAAGGGCATCCGGCGACGGGAGCAACCTCCATTAATGATCTTCTGCAATATAGCTGGACAATGCCAACCCCTCGCGGAAGTTATTATAAGCAGCTGCAGGATACCTTTACCCATCGCTCGCAAATACCGCGAATTGGCGTAGTCTGTGAGACCTTTTCTTCCTGTATCAGCCTGGTGGCGCAAAGTGACTTTATCAGCATTTTGCCGCAGGAGCTGGGCTGTGACCCGCTGCTGGCGCACCGTCTGGTGATGCTGCCGGTTGCCGAATCCCTTCCCAAAGCGGCATATTATTTAATTCAGCGACGAGATTCGCGCCAGACCCCGCTTGCCGAATCGTTAATAACGCTATTCAGAAGGGAAGCCAGAAATATTATTTGCTGATAATGTTGACAATAAAAAAATAGAGTCTGCCCGACATCAGACAGACCCTACAGTACACACGATCGTGCATCCTTTCGGGGATCCTACATGTATTATCCCTTTGGCAGGTTTAATAAGTTATAACAGGTTTTGTTTAAAAGAGAAGGGCATTGGGTGACTGGTTTCACGAATTTTTAACGTAAATTATTTTATTTATTAAGGCTAAAATTTACGTTAAGTTTCGATTAAATATTTTTCGGGTTATATTTATATATATTCATCGGGTAAATATTTGCCCTTACCCGGGGTTGTTGAGACCCGTATCGGGCGCAGGTATAGTACAGGCTCAGATGCAGCCGGAGGATTTCCATGAACCCTGACGACAAATCACTTTTTCTTGACGCCATGGAGGATGTCCAGCCGCTCAAACGCTGCGCGGATATTCACTGGCAGCAGAGCCGCAACGCGCGGGCGCGTCAGGAGATCGATACTGAGCAGCTCGACAATTTTCTGACGCTGGGATTTCTGGAACTGCTGCCGCTTGAAGAACCGCTGATGTTCCAGCGTGAAGGGGTACAGCAGGGAGTCTTTGAAAAATTGCGTTCCGGCAAATATTCCCGTCAGGCCAGCTTAACGCTGCTGCGCCAGCCTGTGGAGCAGTGCCGCCAGATGGTGTATTCCTTTATTCGCCAGGCCGGACGCGACGGTTTACGCAATCTGATCGTCGTGCATGGTAAAGGGCGAGAGCAGAAGTCTCACCCGAACGTGGTGCGCAGCTATCTTGCGCGCTGGCTGACCGAGTTTGACGAGGTGCAGGCATTTTGCGAAGCGCAGCCGCACCACGGCGGCAGTGGAGCATGCTACGTCTCGCTGCGTAAGTCAGATGACGCGAAGCGGGAGAACTGGGAGCGCCACGCCAAGCGCAGCCGCTGATCGGGCAGGCGAGCGATGTGCCCGCCCGCCCGTGACTCAGAAGGTTTCCCAGTTAGCGTCTGACGCGTTCGCCCCTGCCGTTGACGGGCGCAGCAGTACGGGCGTTTTTACGTTTTTAGGGCGAGATGCAGTGGCTTCCTGGGCGTTCAGCCTGAATGCCGCCACCGCCTGGCGCAGCTGTTCAGACTGATCCTCCAGCGCCGCTGCCGCGGTTGCCGACTCCTGTACCAGCGCGGCGTTTTGCTGCGTTACGCTGTCCATCTGCGAGACCGCCAGGCTGACCTGCTCAATACCCCGGCTCTGCTCGTCAGACGCCGACGAGATTTCACCCATAATATCGGTGACGCGGGTTACGGCGGCGACGATCTCCTGCATGGTTGCACCCGCCTCGCTCACCTGTTCAGAGCCCGTATTTACCCGGCTGACGGAATTCTCGATAAGCCCCTTGATCTCTTTTGCCGCCTGCGCGCTGCGGCTGGCCAGCGTGCGCACTTCGCCTGCCACGACCGCAAAGCCGCGGCCCTGTTCTCCCGCACGAGCGGCCTCAACCGCCGCGTTGAGCGCCAGAATGTTGGTCTGGAAGGCAATGCTGTCGATCACGCCGGTAATATGCGCGATTTGCCGCGAGCTGTCGGCAATATCGGTCATGGTGCGCACCACGTTATCCACCACCTGGCCGCCGCGCGCGGCCGTTTCGGAGGCGTTCTTCGCCAGCAGCGTGGCCTGACGGGCGTTGTCGGAGTTCTGCCTGACCGTGGCTGTCAGCTCTTCCATGCTGGCGGCGGTCTCCTCCAGCGAGGCGGCCTGCTGTTCGGTTCGTGCAGACAGGTCGTTACTCCCGGCGGCTATTTCGCCTGCGCCCGTGTAGATGGAGTCCGTGCTGCCGCGCACGGCGCTGACGGTGCGCGCCAGCGACCGCTGCATCTCGTGCAGACCGGCGGCCAGCTGGCCCATTTCGTTGCGTCCGGAAATATCGACGTTTTGCGTCAGGTCGCCGCTCGCGATGGTGCGAATATGGTTCATGATGGTCTTAAGCGGTTTTACCAGCAGGTGCTGCAAACCCTGCCAGATCACCACCAGCACGGCGATGACGGTCAGGAAGATCGTCGCCAGCGTCCACTGCATCTGGGTAAAGCTGCTCTGGTTCTCTTCAGCGGCGGCTTTCAGCAGGACGTTGTTTTCGGCGCGCCAGCGGGCGTACACCGCTTCCATATCGTCCTGCGCCTGCTGGGCATCCAGGTCGCCATAGGCCTGATAGTTATCGGCGCGCAGATACTCAATCGACAGGCGCATTACCTCGTGCATGTGATTCCACGCTTTCTGCATCTCTGCGGTAAGCGCGGCATTCTGGCCGTTAACCTGCGGTATGTCCTGCCAGTTTTTATAATAGGTTTCGGCCCTGGTCAGCGAGGCGTTCGCGGTGCCGAGCAGGGTATTAATTGCCGCAAGGGACGCGGGATCGCGCTGGTTTTTCAGGTAGCGGATCGCCACCCGGGTAACGGTGACGCGCGTTTTAACCAGCGTGTTTACGCTGTCGCTCAGGCTCTCCTGTTGGGCATTGAGCACCCCGGAGTTCTGGAAGTTATGTCGATCGTTATTCACGGCAGAGTAGAACAGCCCTCCCGTGACAACTTGCATCAGACAGAATATGGTGAGTGCAAAGATAATACCGGTAATCACGTGCAGATTTTTCAGCATAGCGGTCGTCCGTAAGAGAAGGTGCAGGGTTACATCAATACTATCGTCGTAGCGAATTTAAACTTTAATTTTACTATTGCTTAACTAATGGTTTCGTTGCGGAACCTGTTGTAAATCCGGATCATTTTTCACGAGGAAGGTCAGCATGAGCAGCATTGATAAAAGCGGAACGTTCACGCTCGGAACGCGTGCGGTTAAACGATTTGGCTATGGCGCAATGCAGCTTGCCGGGCCTGGCGTATTTGGTCCGCCAAAAGACAAACGGGCGGCGCTGGCGGTGCTGCGTGAGGCGGTGGAGTCGGGGGTAAATCACATTGATACCAGCGACTTTTACGGTCCACATGTGACCAACCAGCTCATCTGCGAGGCGCTTCACCCGTATCGGGATGACCTCACTATCGTGACCAAGATTGGAGCCCGGCGCGGGGATGACGCCTCCTGGCTACCGGCGTTTTCCGCCAAGGAGCTGACGCAGGCGGTGCATGACAACCTGCGAAACCTGAAGCTGGACGTGCTGGACGTGGTTAACCTGCGGATCATGTTCAGCGCCCACGGGCCGGCGGAGGGATCGATCGCCGCGCCGCTGAGCACCCTCGCGGAGCTGCAGCACCAGGGGCTGGTTCGTCATATCGGGTTGAGCAACGTCACCGCTTCGCAGGTTGCCGAAGCGCAAAAGATGGTTTCCGTGGTGTGCGTACAGAACATGTACAACGTTGTGCATCGCGGCGACGACGCGTTAGTCGATTCGCTGGCGCAGCAGGGGATTGCCTGGGTGCCGTTCTTCCCGCTGGGAGGCTTCACGCCGCTGCAGTCTTCCGGACTACAGGCGGTGGCGGATTCACTCGACGCAACGCCGATGCAGGTGGCGCTGGCGTGGCTGCTGCAACGTTCGCCAAATATCCTGCTGATCCCGGGTACCTCGTCGCTGGCGCATTTGCGGCAAAACCTGGCGGCAGCGGAACTGGTGCTGCCGCCTGAGGCGCTGGAGACGTTAAATTCGCTGGTGGATTAGTCCCGGCATCAACGAAAGCCCGGCATCCTTCCTGGCTTTTTTATGAGCCCATCCGGCTTTTCTGACGGTGAAGCGCTAACGCTTCCGCCACGATCTCCTGCTTACTTTTACGTGTTTCATACGCCGTAATGCGGATGTACTCCATCAGCGCCGGATCGATACGGGCGCTTAACATCCTCAGCTCTGCCTCCTTTGCTAAACCGCGAGCTACGCGCTTATCGGGATAATCACGGGCTGGCATAGAAAACGTTCTCCAGAAATTGTCTTGTTAATTTGTGCTGTAAAATATGCGCTAGTCTTGTTTGAAAGTCAACGTATAGTGATCGTGCAGTGATGTGGATTTTATGGTTTTTGCGTATTAAGTCTTAAGTAAGTGTTCTGATAGTGTTTCTGTTGTCGACGCCGTGAATTCGCTTTTATGCATAAAATAATATTTTCCGTTTTGATAATGAGCGAATTTGCAGCGCGCTGCATTCTATAAAATGATTAATAATTTCTTCCTGAAACTTATTTCACCTCTATTCCCGTGCCGGGGTAAGGGTATTAAAGAATTAAATCTGCTGGCCGAACGCCAGGGTGTAAAAATCTGATGTGATGATGCCCGCTCCGCCGTGGATCCCTGATATTCTTCGAATAAGCAACTGTTGGCCGGTCAAATATTCCAGAGCAGGGGAGTTATTTAGCGATATTCAATTATTTCACCCCGATAAGCCCCTGCTATTTCGCTGGTATTCTTTTCTTCCGACGTAATACATTTTGTCTGCGCGCTATTTTTAATTTATGCTTCGCATACGAACAATTTGTGTTGTGCAGGGCTAAAGCATCGTAGCTGTTAATTTAGCCTTGTTTTATAAAGAAATCAGGAGATTCATTTTTATGTCAGACAATAATCCCCGCACATCCGGCTGGCTGGGGCTGTGGTGCCTGCTGGTCGGTGTGATACTTCTTGTGACGGGGCTGTTTTTTGCCGTCGGCGGTTTTAAGCTCGTTACCCTTGGGGGCAGCTGGTACTTTCTCATTGCCGGTATTTTCATCCTGCTCTCGGCAATTCAGTTTTTCCGCCGGAAGTCCTCCGCCGTGCTGCTGTTCGCCCTGGTGTTTCTTGGCACCCTGATCTGGGCATTTTTCGATGCTGGCGCAGACTTCTGGCCGCTGGTTTCCCGCTTAATGTTGCCCGCCGGGCTGATGCTGCTGGCAGCAGCAACCTGGCCTGCCTTGCGTAAACGTGAAGGTAAATCTTCCTGTGCAAAAGGAGCGTGGGGAGTCTGCGCGGTTCTTATTATCGCCATGGGCGTCACCTTTGTTCAGATGTTTCAACCCCATCCGACCGTGGCCTTCAGCGGCGAAAAACGCCGCTGGTGCCGGTCAAAGAAGATGCGAAACAGCAAAACTGGGATCACTACGGCAACACTGCCGGCGGCAGCCGCTTTGTCGCGCTGGACCAGATAACCCGTGACAACGTGAAAAACCTGAAGCCGGTCTGGACGTACCATACCGGCGACGTTCCGGAAAGCCCGGACGGCAATGGCGCAGAAGATCAGCAGACGCCGCTGCAGGTAGGCGATCGCGTTTTCCTGTGTACGCCGCATAACAACGTGATTGCCGTGGATGCCGATAGCGGCAAAGAGATCTGGAAAGCGGAAATCAACGCTAAGAGCCTATCTCAATAGGACTTTATTCCAGACAATAAGACCACAGGCAAAATGCAACATGGCCTCGTAATTTTCAGTCTTCTTTTCCCATCGTGTCAGAACCCGGCGAAAGCGATTCATCCAGCTATG
>CATOUR010000344.1:0-57752 GCA_951848785.1 Callosobruchus maculatus
GGCGCGGTCTGGCTGGCTAAACAGAAGCAGGCGCGCAGCGCTTAGCGCTTACGGGAACAGCTGCGCGTCGCGTAACACATGGTCATTGCCCCGGCGACGCGTAAACCCGATGCGGTTGAAGTACTCCAGGATCTGAATCGCCAGCTTGCGCCCCACGTTCAGCCGATCGCGGAAGTCGGCGGCGCAGGTGGATCCGCGCTCCCGATCCAGCTCCCGGATCAGGTTCGCGAACGCCACGATCCGATTCGTTGCGGTAATAACGATCTTTCACGATCGCCACAATCATGCCCTGCTGCGCCGCATGGCGCAGCACCTGACGCATCAGCTGCTCATCGGTACCGGTTTCACGCGCCAGATCGCGCACCCACCAGGGTTCATCGCCAAACAGCGCCGCCACTTTCTGCCAGACCGCTTCCTGGTCGGCGGTAAAACCGGCCTTGTGATCGGGCAGGTGCAGCCAGCCGTGGTGGCTTGCGATCGCCCCGCTGGCGCGCATGTTTTCAATCAGCAGCAGCACCAGCGCGTCGTCTTCCATCGGCAACGCCATGCGCCGCAGACGTTCACGGCCCGGGCCTGGCTCATCCTGATGCTGTTCGTGGTAGGTCGCCAGCGTGCTCAGCACTTTGCGCTGCCAGCCCGCCGCCACCGGCGCATTCAGCAGGCTGTTACCGGCCTGAATAAAGCCGGGCTCCTGCGTCAGGAGGCGCAGCCCTTCGCCGCTGAGCTGGCGCGCCCAGGCGAACGCGGTCAGATCCACCGCACCGCGCTCAAGATGGGCATCTAACGCGGATTTATCATCATGGGCCCTGGCCAGCGCGGCGAGCCACTGTAAATACTCGGGCTTACGCTTGCCGCGACGGGGCGGATTCAGCATCACCACGCGGGCGCCCGCCAGGGTTTCGCGCGCGGAGATGTCGCGCAGAACCAGGCGGTCGTTATCCGCAAGCCAGAGCGGGGAATCGAACACCAGCTCGGCGAGATCGTTTTCCAGCAGCGACACGCGGCCGGTGATATGGCTGGCCGCGTGGTGGATGTGCAGCGGCTGCCACTGGGCCAGCGGCGTGTGGGTCTGAAGAGAGACGATCGCCCGCTCAGACGGCTCTGGCGGGGCGTCAGCCATCAGCCAGTCGCCCCGGCTGAGCTGCTCTTTCTCCGCATCACCCGCAATGTTCAGGGCGATACGCTGCCCGGCGTGGGCCCGCTCTACCGGCTGGTTTTGCGCATGAAGCCCGCGCACGCGCATGGGTTTGTTAACGCCCGTCAGCCACAGGGTATCGCCCACGTTAACTTCCCCGCTTAGGGCGGTGCCGGTTACCACCAGCCCCGCCCCCTTAACGGTAAACGCCCTGTCGATCGCCAGGCGGAAGCGGTGATGGCCGGCATGCTCACGAGACGGGATCTGCTGCAAATGGTCGCGAAGGGCGTCGATACCGCGCCCTTCTGTCGCCACGGTGACGAAAAGCGCAGCATCCATAAAACCATATTCGCCTAGCGCCGCCTGCACCTCAGCGCGTACCTCGTCGATACGCGCGTCGTCCACGCGGTCCGCTTTGGTGAGGGCTACGGTTAACTGCGGGTTTCCCGTCAGCTGGAGGATCGCCAGATGCTCGCGCGTTTGCGCCATCACGCCGTCGTCGCACGCGACCACCAGCAGAGCGTGATCGATACCGCCCACGCCCGCGAGCATATTGGAAAGAAACTTTTCGTGGCCGGGCACGTCAATAAAGCCCAGCACGCGGCCATCGGGCTGCGGCCAGTAGGCATAGCCCAGGTCAATGGTCATGCCGCGCTTTTTCTCTTCCGGCAGACGATCGGCATTTACGCCCGTAATCGCCTGCAGTAACGTGGTTTTGCCGTGGTCAACGTGACCGGCGGTGGCAATAATCATTTCAACATCATCTCCAGAAACCGCACTTCATCTTCAAGACAGCGTAAATCAAGCCACAGGCGGCCATCACCGATACGGCCAATGACCGGCGTCGGTAAGGCGCGCCAGCGCGCCGACAGCGCCTCAAGCTGGCTTCCGCGCCCGTCGCGCGGGGTGAACGTCAGCGCTTCGCTCGGCAGCCGGTCCACGGGCAGCGAGCCGCTGCCAATTTGCGAAAGGCAGGGTTCACTCCGCACCTCAAACTCAGGGTAATGCGGCGCAACCTGCGGCAGCAGCCTTTGCGCCTGCGCGCGAATGGAAGCCGCATCACGGCTTAACAACCGCAGCGTGGGCAGGCGGTCAGCCAGTTTTTTCCGGATGCAGATAGAGCCGCAGCGTCGCTTCCAGCGCGGCCAGCGTCATTTTATCGGCACGCAGGGCGCGCTTCAGCGGGTGCTGCTGTAGCTGCGCGATCAGCTCGCGCTTGCCGACAATAATTCCCGCCTGCGGCCCGCCCAGCAGCTTGTCGCCGGAGAAACTGACCAGGCTCACGCCGGCGGCGATCGCCTCCTGCACCATTGGCTCTTTTGGCAAACCGTACTGGCGCATATCCACCAGCGAACCGCTGCCCAGATCGGCGATGACCGGCACGCCGAGCTCGCGCCCGATGGCGGCCAGCCCGGCTTCTTCCACCGTTTTGGTAAACCCTTCGATGTGGTAATTGCTGGTATGCACCTTCATCAGCAGCGCGGTGTTCTCATTTACCGCGGCGCGATAATCTTTTGCATGGGTGCGGTTGGTCGTGCCCACCTCATGCAGCGTGCAGCCCGCCTGGCGCATCACATCCGGAATACGAAACGCCCCGCCAATTTCGACCAGCTCGCCGCGGGATACTACAACCTCTTTCCCGCTCGCGGTGGCCGCCAGCATCAGCAGCACCGCCGCCGCGTTGTTATTCACAATGCAGGCATCTTCCGCGCCAGTAATCTGGCAGAGAAGATCCGCCAGCGCGCGATCGCGATGCCCGCGCCCGGCGCCGTCCAGATCGTACTCCAGCGTCACCGGCGAGCGCATGGCCTGGGCCACTGCCTCAATGGCGTCTTCCGCCTGCTGTGCCCGGCCGAGATTGGTGTGCAGTACCGTGCCCGTCAGGTTAATAACGGGGCGCAAGGCGCTTTGCGCGTGCTCGCTCAGCCTGCGTTCAACCTCCTGCCCCCACCCCGCGCACCAGCCGGGAAGCGCGTTTTCAGCCTGAATATGGCGACGCGCGTCGTCCTGAAGCTGGCGTAGCATGTTGACCGTCGCAGCGTGGCCGAACCGCGCCAGCACCGCGGCAATGTTCGGATCTCGAAGCAGACGATCGGTAGCGGGGATCTGGCTGTAGAGGGAATGATGAGTAGTCATGAATGCGCCTGGCGAGTAAATATCTTCCCCCCTCCCGACGGGAGAGGGAGTTAACATGTGGGGGGATTGTACCGCCTCCCGCCAGGAAGTGTTATAACCCGCGTCAAGCCTTTGGTGGTTCAGTACGGGCAAAACTTTCGCGCTGGAAGAGCGTCTCCGCCAGTTTGACCAGCAGGGGACGATCCACGCACCAGCCGGGGGAGACGCGGCGGAAATTGAGGTAGCCAATGGCGCAGGCGATGGCAATCGTCGCCAGATTCAAGCTATCGCTTTGAATTTTGCCGTCGCGGATCAGCTGTTCGCACATATCGAGGCTGCGGCTGATTTTTTTCACGCTGGCGCAGCAGTTCGTTCTCTGACTGCTGTGCGGCAGGCCTTGCCTGCTCGCGCACGGAGGCTAGCGCCGCATCCATAATGCCATCCGCCAGGGCCTCGATTTGCTTCATCGCCAGCGCCGCTTTGGGATCCGCTGGCAGCATGGCTGGCGCAACGCCGAGCAGCTCGACGTACTCCGCAATAATCGGGGAGTCAAACCAGTAGTCGCCCTCGTCCGTTACCAGCGCCGGAACTTTCCCCAGCGGGTTGTACTGCGCAACGCCGTTCTCAGCGCTGTAGGGCTGTTCATTCACAAATTCAAATTCGATCCCTTTCTCCAGCAGGAGAATCGAAACTTTACGCACGAAAGGACTGGTATAACTGCCGATGAGTTTCATTGCTTATCCTTAATGCCCACAAAGAGGTCAGTATGGATCAAGCCGGGAAAAAAGGCAGGCAGGCGTATCGCATTCCTGTCCTTAGGTGATACGGGAGAAATCTGCATAAAAATATTTTGTGAATTCAGTCACAACTCGAAAACAAAGCGCCAACCTGGCAATGTGATAATCATCACAAAAAAGCGCCTGTTCTGACTAAATTTCGCGCGATGTATTTTTTTTACACACCTGATATGTGATCACGATCACTTCATTAATATCCTCACCCCCTACATTTACGTGACGACGATCACACAAAATTTCGCTGTCTGGACAGTTGAACGATTCAGTGCCAGATTTCACAGCATCAGAACAGGGCCCGGCTACCTCTGCCGCCGCACATTAACGATAAACCTCGGGCCGCAAGCCTAAGCGTAAACATAAGAAGGGGTGTTTTATGTCATCCGATTTCAAGATCAAAGTTCAAAGCTTTGGTCGTTTCCTCAGCAACATGGTGATGCCAAATATCGGCGCGTTTATCGCGTGGGGTATTATCACCGCATTGTTTATTCCGACAGGGTGGTTGCCTAACGAAACGCTGGCGAAGCTTGTTGGCCCAATGATTACTTACCTGCTGCCGCTGCTCATCGGTTATACCGGTGGTCGTCTGGTAGGCGGTGACCGTGGCGGCGTAGTGGGTGCCATCACAACCATGGGTGTTATCGTCGGTGCGGATATGCCGATGTTCCTCGGTGCGATGATTGCCGGTCCTCTGGGCGGCTGGGCCATTAAGAAATTCGACGTCTGGGTTGATGGCAAAATCAAGTCCGGCTTCGAAATGCTGGTGAACAACTTCTCCGCGGGCATCATCGGGATGATCCTCGCGATTCTGGCGTTCCTCGGCATTGGTCCGGCCGTTGAAGTGCTGTCTAAGCTGCTGGCGGCGGGCGTTAACTTCATGGTGGCGCACGATATGCTGCCGCTGGCGTCTATCTTTGTTGAACCGGCGAAAATCCTGTTCCTGAACAACGCCATCAACCACGGTATCTTCTCGCCGCTGGGTATTCAGCAGTCTCACGATCTCGGCAAGTCCATCTTCTTCCTGATTGAAGCCAACCCGGGTCCGGGCATGGGCGTTCTGCTGGCATATATGTTCTTCGGTCGCGGCAGCGCGAAGCAGTCTGCTGGCGGCGCGGCAATCATCCACTTCCTGGGCGGTATTCACGAAATTTACTTCCCGTACGTGCTGATGAACCCACGCCTGATCCTGGCCGTTATCCTCGGCGGTATGACCGGCGTGTTCACCCTGAGCGTGCTGGGCGGCGGTCTGGTCTCTCCGGCTTCTCCAGGCTCTATCCTGGCGGTGCTGGCGATGACTCCGAAAGGCGCCTACTTCGCCAATATCGCGGCGATCTGTGCGGCCATGGCGGTCTCCTTCGTTGTCTCTGCCATCCTGCTGAAAACCAGCAAAGTGAAAGAAGACGACGATATCGAAGCGGCAACCCGTCGTATGCATGACATGAAGGCGGAATCCAAAGGCGCAACCCCGCTGGCGGCCGGTGATGTCTCTAACGACCTGAGCCACGTGCGTAAAATCATCGTTGCCTGCGATGCCGGTATGGGTTCCAGCGCAATGGGTGCGGGCGTGCTGCGTAAGAAAGTGCAGGATGCGGGTCTGACCAACATCTCCGTTACCAACAGCGCGATTAATAGCCTGCCGCCGGACGTTGACCTGGTCATCACGCACCGCGATCTGACCGAACGCGCCATGCGTCAGGTGCCGCAGGCGCAGCACATTTCCCTGACCAACTTCCTGGACAGCGGCCTGTACTCCAGCCTGACCGAACGTCTGGTGGCGGCGCAACGCCATGAAGATAACGAAGTGAAGGTGCGTACCAGCCTTCAGGACAGCTTCGACGAGAGCAACGCGCACCTGTTCAGGCTGGGCGCAGAAAACATCTTCCTTGGCCGCACCCGCGACCAATAAAGAAGAGGCCATTCGCTTTGCCGGCGAGCAGCTGGTGAAAGGCGGCTACGTTCAGCCTGAATACGTTGACGCCATGCTGGAACGCGAAAAAACTGACCCCAACCTACCTGGGTGAATCCATCGCGGTGCCGCACGGTACGGTTGAAGCGAAAGACCGCGTGCTGAAAACCGGCGTGGTGTTCTGCCAGTATCCGGACGGCGTGCGCTTCGGTGAAGAAGAGGACGACATTGCCCGTCTGGTGATTGGTATCGCCGCTCGCAACAACGAGCACATTCAGGTGATTACCAGCCTGACCAACGCCCTGGACGACGAAACCGTCATTGAGCGTCTGGCCAATACCACCAGCGTGGAAGAAGTACTGGCACTGCTTAACAAATAACAGCGTCTCCTCCCTCTCCCCTCCGGGGAGAGGGCTAGGGTGAGGGGGATAACGTTTCTCACCCCAGCCCTCTCGGGTAAAAACATTGATGAAGGTTAACACTATGAAAGCATTACATTTTGGCGCAGGTAATATTGGTCGTGGCTTTATCGGTAAATTGCTGGCAGATGCGGGCATTACCCTGACGTTCGCCGATGTGAATCAGGTGGTTCTGGATGCCCTGAATGCCCGTCATAGCTATCAGGTTCACGTGGTGGGTGAAAACGAACAGGTTGAAACAGTCTCCGGCGTGAACGCGGTCAGCAGCATTGGCGACGACGTGATTGACCTCATCGCGAGCGTCGATCTCGTCACCACGGCCGTGGGTCCGGTGGTGCTTGAGCGTATCGCCCCGGCGATCGCAAAAGGCCTGGCGAAGCGTAAGGCGCAGGGTATCGACTCCCCGCTGAACATCATCGCCTGTGAAAACATGGTGCGCGGCACTACGCAGCTGAAAGGCCATGTACTTGCGGCTGTCGCAGACGAAGACAAAGCCTGGGTTGAAGCGCACGTCGGGTTTGTGGATTCCGCCGTAGACCGCATCGTCCCGCCGTCCGAATCCGCCACTCACGATCCGCTGGAAGTCACCGTGGAAACCTTCAGCGAGTGGATCGTCGATAAAACCCAGTTTAAAGGCGCGCTGCCGACCATTCCGGGAATGGAATTAACCGATAACCTGATGGCATTTGTCGAACGTAAACTCTTCACGCTGAACACCGGGCATGCTATAACCGCGTACCTCGGGAAATTGGCCGGTCACCAGACTATTCGCGACGCGATCCTTGATGAGAACATCCGTGCGGTGGTCAAAGGGGCAATGGAAGAGAGCGGCGCGGTGCTGATCAAACGCTACGGTTTTGATGCTGACAAACATGCAGCATACATCCAGAAAATCCTCGGTCGTTTTGAAAACCCGTATCTGAAAGATGACGTTGAGCGCGTTGGGCGTCAGCCGCTGCGTAAACT
The DNA here is from genome assembly GCA_951848785.1 of Callosobruchus maculatus. Lineage (NCBI taxonomy): Eukaryota > Metazoa > Arthropoda > Insecta > Coleoptera > Chrysomelidae > Callosobruchus > Callosobruchus maculatus. The sequence goes on from CATOUR010000344.1 coordinate 7,336, forward strand.
GAGCGCGGGCGATCGCCTGATTAAACCGCTGTTGGGCACGCTGGAGTACGGCCTGCCGCACGCTAACCTGGTGAAGGGCATTGCCGCGGCGATGCACTACCGCAGCGAGCAGGATCCGCAGGCGATTGAGCTGGCCCAGCTGATTGACAGCAAAGGCGCGCAGGCTGCGCTGGCGCAGATCTCCGGTCTGGAAGCCAGCAGCGACGTGGTTGCGGAGGCGGTAAGCGCATATAACGCAACCAAATGATGCAGAGTCCGGCGCAGGTTAGCCTGCGCCCCGAATAACAGATTGTCAGATATGCAGGCAATAATGGAACAAACCCAGGCCTTTGAAAATCGTGTGCTTGAGCGTCTGAATGCTGGCAAAACCGTACGAAGCTTTCTGATTGCCGCCGTCGAGCTGTTAACTGAGGCGGTGAACATTCTGGTGCTTCAGGTGTTTCGCAAAGACGACTACGCGGTAAAGTATGCTGTAGAACCGTTACTGGACGGAGACGGACCGCTGGGCGATTTATCGGTACGGCTGAAGCTGATCTATGGTCTTGGCGTGCTGAACCGACAAGAGTATGAAGACGCCGAGCTGCTGATGGCGCTGCGCGAAGAGCTGAATCATGACGGTAATGAATACACCTTTACCGATGACGAGATTCTGGGGCCCTTCGGCGAACTGCACTGCGTATCCGCGCTTCCCCCCCTCACCTCAGTTTGATAACAGCGACCCTGAGCTGTACGCGATGCAAAAGCAGCGTTATCAGCAGGTTGTCCGCTCCACCATGGTGCTTTCCCTGACCGAGCTGATTTCTAAAATCAGCTTAAAAAAAAGCGTTTCAGAAGTAAGCCCGCACAACATTGGTGTATCCTTCCCTGTAAATCCCCCGTTTTCAGAGTTATTTGTCATGAAAGAAGTCGAAAAGAACGAAATTAAACGCCTGAGCGACCGCCTGGATCTGATCCGCCACCAGATGGCCGACCTCTCTCTGGTCGATGCCGCCGAGAAGTATGCCGAGCTGGAAAAAGAGTCCGTGAAGCTGGAAGCGGAAATCGAGCGCCTGCGCGAAGTGAAAGGCCAGAAGCTGAGTAAAGAAGCGCAGAAGCTGATGAACATGCCGCACCGCCGCGCGATCACCAAAAAAGAGCAGGCCGACATGGGCAAGCTGAAGAAAAGCGTCCGTGGCCTGGTGGTGGTGCACCCGAATGACCGAGCTTGGCCGCGAAATGGGCCTGAAAGAGATGACGGGTTTTAGTAAGACCGCATTCTGATCCCGCTTCCCCTGCCGCTGCGGCAGGGGAAAACTCAGTTGTAAATCAGGTTAAACGTGGCCATCGCATCCGCTTTTCCCGCCGTCACGTTCTCTTCCGTCTGAATATAATGCGCATCAAACCAGAAGGTCTGCGTCTGGTTATCGCCCACCTGTCCAAGCGCCGATACCTGCGGGGTGTTCCACGGCACCACCTGCCCCTGAACCGCACCGGTATTGTCGCCGTAAAGCAGTTCGATTCCGACGCCGCTGGCGCTGTCCTGCTGCTTCGTTAACGCCAGCGCCCGATCGTTGCCCGGCGCGGTATCGCCGAAGAAGCCCATCTTCACCGTCGTGTTATTTTCACAGGTCACCGGAATGCTGAAGCGTCCGCCCCCGGCGCGGGAGCCAGTGCCGTGAAATTCACGCTGGCTTACGGTTCCCATCGGTACCAGAATGCTGCGGGGATCCAACGGAACAGCTGGTATGCCTGACCGTGAAGCTGGCGAGACGGATCTGTACCGGCGTCGCGACGTTAGTCGCGCTGGCTTTGCTTTCTCCCGCCTGCAAAACCAGCGATCCGACGTTTTGCTCCTGGGAGTTGGCGTTATCTTCAGGCATGGCGCTGGTCGTCGGGATTTTGTAAAACACCACCCAGAACTGCAATTTATACGTTGGGGCGCTGGCAAAGGCAGGATTCTGTGAGGCGTCGCAGATACGCCGGGACTCGTTGCCGTCTACCGGGCTGGTGCCGTCAATATACCGCACGGCATCCGCACCACAGTACTGCTGCTCGCGGAACCCGAGCGCGTAGCCGATGCCGTCAATCTGGGTTTTGTAGACGTGACGCGGCGCACCGTCTTCCCCCATCACGGTGCCGACGGGTTTATACAGCCCGACAAATCCGATACTACGCCAGGGGTCACTACCGCCATCGCAGCTGTAGAAATCCGCCCCGGTAGACTGTATCGGCGCGGAAACCGGCGTCCAGTCCGCGGTGCCGGGAGCATATCCAATGGCGTAAGGTACCTGGACAACCCACTGATCGCGCGTGGTGCGGCAGGGTGAGGCCTGGGCGTGCGCATGAAAACTCAGCATGCCAAAAAGAGAAAGCAGACTGAGATAGAAAACCCATTGAATAAAGTGACGCATGATATTCCTCTAGTGGCACTCAAGAGACAGCGTAGCGATGCCGGGGGCCATATGAGCCGCCCCCAGCCTGAACGGCGTCTGGCACTGACGCGGCTCCCCCGTCTTCATACCAGGTTACGCGCAGCGTGCCGCGCTCCGGTACTCCGCTCAGGTAAGCCTGGCCGCCGTCAGCCACCATGCTTCGGTTGGCTGAACGGCGGTTTTGCTCCACCACCTCGGCCTGCGCGCCAAACGGCAATGGCTCGCCGTGGTATCGCAGGGAGAACAGCACGCGATAGCCAATGTGCGTTGCGTAATTGGCCAGCACCACCGCGCCGCTGGTGGGAACGAGCGTCAGCCCGCTCTGCTCAACGTCGACGTTTTCGCCAAGCGTCGCCGTATCAAGATTGACGGTATTCTTACGATAGGCCGAAAGCGCGGGCATGACCGAGCCGCGGCTGTCGGTGTGGATGCCCGCTGTAGCCCTCCGGGCTCAACGTTCGCCGCGTCCGGCACGCGCAGGAGGGCGACGCTATCGCCCAGCGGCTGGCTTGAGCGTGACGCCATACCGGGTGGCGATAACGCCTCCGGCGAGGCCGAGACTGGCATTATCGCCGTTTCGGCTGCGGTCGTAAACCGAGGCTTACGTTGCCGTAGCCGCCGTTGTATTGCAGCGCCAGGCTGGTGCTGTCGGCTTGTCCCCCGCTGGCTTTACTCTGCTGAACGCTGTAGTTGAGGTTGCGGTTCGCCAGCGCGCTGCCGTTGAGTGATACCTGCTGCGGTGGACATCCCACGGTTATTTTTATTGATGAAGTAGCTGACCGAACTGCCCGGCAGCCAGTTACCGAGCGGGACGTTGATATTAAACGACACGGTGCGATCGGGATGTTGCTCACGCGCTGAGTCGGTGTAGTCATACCCCGCTCCCCATGAAATTCCCCGCCAGCTGTGTACCAGCCAAGGTGTATGGTTTTGTCCTGCCCGGAGGTATGCCAGTAATCCTGCATCCACGCCGAAACGCTAAGGCTGCCGAACTGCCCCAGCGTCTGTGAGAAGGTTATTTGCGAGCGGCTACGGCGGTTATTGAGCCGTAGCTGCTGGCTGTCAGACTGATTCAGCTCGCTAAACTCATAAAAGTTGCGCGAGGCATAGCGATAGCTCGCCAGGTTGAAGGCGGTGCCGGTGGTATTAAAATCCTTCTGATACTGAATGGCGCCACGCCTGCCCCATACGCTTTTGCCGTCAGGTAAACGGCTTTTTGCCAGCGTATCGTCAACCGCCCAGCGAGCCGAACGCGCCAAACCCTCTGCCCACGCCAATGGCGCCGGCCTGGTAGTTATTCGCGGTACGAAAGCCGCCGTACACCGTCATACTGGAGAACAGGCCGTAGAAAAAAGCGCCTTCAACAAAGTCCGGCGACCGGGCATCGCTGGAGCCGGAGTGAAAGCGTCCGGCATTGAGGCTGTATTTCAGGCTGCCCTGGCGCCGCATAAACGGCACCGCAGAATAAGGCTGGGTAAATACGCGTTTCGAGCCTTCGCTTTCGGTGATGGTCACCTGCAAATCGCCGCTTTGCGCGCCGGGAAACAGACTCGTTAATAAACAAACGGCCCCGGCGGCAACCCAGGTTTCATATATCACATAGCCATTTTGCGAAACGGAAACCCTGCATAGCTGTGCGCGACGCCGCGGATTGTCGGCGCGAAGCCGCGCTGGCTGTCGGGTAACATGCTCTCGCTGGACGAGAGCTGAACCCCGCGAAACGCCACGCTATCGAACAGATCGCCGGCAGTCCAGGCATCGCCGATCCGCAGCTGGCTGTTCAGGCTGCGGATATCCCTGCTCAGCCAGCTGCTTTGTGACTGAAAACGATTGCCGCCCGCGTTGCTGTAGCTCCAGGCCGACGTATTACGCAGCCGCCACGGTCCCAGGTTTACGCCGTTACGCAGGCTGAGGTAGCTTGACGTCGTGTCGCCGTTTTGATGATGGGCCTGCCCGCCCGTGAGGCTGTAATCAACAAATGCCGCCGGAATACCGTCATCCCACTGCGAGGGGGGCACATAGCCACGGCTGCGGTGCGTCATCGCCGCCTGCGGCAGGCTGATAAACAGGCGCTGCTGGTTAAATCATAGGAGGTTCGCGCCGCCGGGATAAAATCGGCGATATGCGTGAAGGTGTCTCCCTCGTGCAACCGGGAAAGCGCCGGAATCGCCCCCACATTCACCCCGAGCGCCTCCAGCAGCGGCACGCTAAGCACGGGCTGCAGGCTGCCTTTCTCATTGACGAAGGTAAGCTCCTGATGCCGTTCCTCGCGTCCGTTAACCTCAATCGTTACGAGCCACGTGCCGGGCATCTGCCCGCCCTTTTCGGAGAAATAGTGCAGATCCGCCGTTTTCTGTTCGGCAGAGGAGAGCTCCAGCGCGGCGGGATCGAAATAATCCTCGGCCCATCCTGTGCGGCTGAAGCTGAGCAGCAGCACCGACAGTGGCGCATAACGAAACAGGCGAGAAGGCATGGTTTAAAGAGGCTGCGACCGGGTAGCGGTAATCGCGCCAAAATCATTAATAGCCGACCAGGTAACGCTGCCGGAGGCTGTCACAGGCCATTCGCGGGTTTCGCCTGGGCCGATCATTGCCCGGTTTGCTCAATTTTATGCCCAGAAACGCTGAGGCGATAAAAAGAGACGTAGTACGGCGTCGGGTTGGTGGGCCTTAAGCCCTTTTGGCGAATGTGAAAACCTCACCTTTTGCCAGGCCGTTGCGGCATCGCCTTTCAGATTTTCAGGGCGGTAGAATATTTTAAATTTCGTTTTAACGTTAATTTGTAATTCGTTGCTGCTCTCTTTTGGCTTTGGCGCAATGGCTTTTATATCGAGCCAAAATACGGATTCGCGATCTGCGGGAAGCGGCGCGCCGGTATATTTGAATACGCAGCGTATTGGTCTGATCCGGATCAAGCCTGAACAGCGGCGGCGTGACGATAAATGGCGCGGGGTGGTTTTTCCCTTCGCCGTCATTCTCAACCCACGACTGAATCAGATAGGGAACTGCACTTTCCATATTAGAAACAGAAAATGCCACCTCCTTGCTGTTTTGCGGGTATACGATCCGTGTCCCGCCCATTACTACGCCTGCGGAAACTGACGCAGAGCTAACCATTAATGCAGTGAGCATAATATACGATAAACGTTTCATCTCTATTATCTCTGGAGGTGGCTGAAAAAAAATCAGTTATAAACCATCAGGAAGTTGGAAACGGCGTTGACATCACCCGCTTTGATTTCCGCTCCATCTTTGTCCTGTGCGGCATAGAACGTTAATTCTGCATTGCCTTTTTCATCTGGTGCGGTGGTTTTGAAACCGTGCCCGGCTTAATAGCCGTGCTGCGGTCGCTGTTATAAAGCTTCACCCCGACGCCCGTCGCCATGGCCCGTGCCAGGCGTAACCTGCAACAGCGAGTCATCTTCCGCATCTTTATTTCCGTCAAACAGCACCGCAACGGATTCAACCGTTTCCGGGCATTTTTCGACGTTGATTTTGAACTCACGCGGCGTTGTTTCGACGTGCTCATCGAAGTAGCTCTTCGCCCACGCTCCAAGGTCTACGGTTTTGTTTTTTGACGCTGGAGTAATATCACAGGAAATAAGGGTTATCTTACCGTGAAGTTGATTACCCCGCCTGTGCCCTGCGTACCAGCGCCTGTATCCAGGCTAGCAGTAACACCTGAACCATTGCTTGCCAGCACCGCCTGAGAAGATAACAGAAACCCCGCCGCGGCAAATGCCAGCGCCACATTTTTGATTTTCATTTGAAAGTAAAACCCTCTGTAAATAAAACAGATATAGATTTGTCGTACCTGATCGAATAATCGCTATAAGAACTTAGAAACGTCACCAAAGGGTACTAATAGAGTTGGTGATGCGACCTCTTAGTAAAGCATGGGGTCCATCCCGATGTGATAATCCATATATTTTCCTTAAGCCATAAATGTATATCCCACAGGAGAGAAATACCCTAGGCAGAAAATAACAATGAATACTTTAAGGTTAAAAAAGGAATTTATTTTCTTCCATAACGCAGCATCGACATAAATAGTAAATCAAATACCTAATAACGTCTACGTATCGAAAAGGGGTGCAGCATGTTTTATAAACATTTTGGAATTAACAGCAATGTAACAATTTTTACCTGTTTTACTTACCCACAAAACTATTCCCGCCCTTCTAGTTCCGTTATGAAATTAAAAAAACAGTTGACTGATCAATGTTTGATCAATTTTTTTCAGATCATTATTAGGATGAAAAGTTAAAGCAGGAGAGGCAGCTTTGCGATTATTCTGCAAAAATGCTTAAACGCAGAATTTTTTCATTATTGATCAGCAATTGATCGTTTGTAATACGCTGTTAAAATCTATATGTGAAATTTATCTTAATTAAAATTTTTGCTACATATTATATTTCGCATTTTTACCTAAAAAAAATTATATTTCTCTTAAATAATCATGCCGTTTACAAATTATACCCTTATCGTAAACCCGAATAAAACAAAAACACCTTAGGCGATTAACGTAAATAGCGCAAACAGGCATTTTTCATCATCATATTTTACCCGCCGTGCCCGCCCACGGTGGCGGAACGCTGCTCAGCCCGCAGCCTACGTCTGCGTCATAAATGAACGATCTGCGCAGGCCTTTTGGTCCTACCAATCGTCTCCAAAGCGAACCATCCTTCACAGTTTTACTGCTTCACTTCACAAAAGCATTGCTGAATAGCAACACTTGATTAACCATTCATTGTCATTACCCCTACATCACAATATTGGATGGACCCACTTTTACACAGCGTGTGACGCAGAGATGAGCGGAGACTCACCCGCAGCGCAAGCCGTGTGGTCCTCAGGAGACCTGCATGAGCCTCTGGCAACAAAACTACGATCCGGCCGGGAATATCTGGCTTTCCAGCCTGATCGCATCGCTTCCGATCCTGTTCTTCTTCTTTGCGCTGATTAAGCTCAAGCTGAAGGGCTACCTCGCCGCGACGTATACCGTTGCCATCGCCCTGCTGGTGGCGCTGTTTTTCTACAAAATGCCGTCGACTCGCGCGCTGGCCTCCGTGGTGTATGGCTTCTTCTACGGCCTGTGGCCGATTGCGTGATCATCATCGCCGCGGTCTTTGTCTACAAAATTTCGGTGAAAACGGGGCAGTTCGACATCATTCGCTCGTCGATTCTCTCCATTACGCCGGACCAGCGTTTACAGATGCTGATAGTCGGCTTCTCTCCTTCGGGGCGTTCCTTGAAGGGGCGGCAGGGTTTGGCGCGCCGGTGGCGATCACCGCGCGCTGCTGGTCGGGCTGGGCTTTAATCCGCTGTATGCCGCTGGCCTGTGCCTGATCGTGAACACCGCGCCGGTGGCGTTTGGCGCGATGGGTATTCCCGATTCTGGTGGCCGGACAGGTGACCGGGCTGGACAGCTTTGAGATTGGCCAGATGGTCGGCCGCCAGCTGCCGTTCCTGACCATTATCGTGCTGTTCTGGATCATGGCGATTATGGACGGCTGGCGCGGCGTAAAGGAAACCTGGCCTGCGGTGATGGTGGCGGGCGTTCGTTCGCGATTGCCCAGTATCTCAGCTCCAACTTCCTTGGGCCTGAACTGCCGGACATTATCTCTTCCTGGTGTCGCTGGTCTGTCTGACGCTGTTCCTGAAACGCTGGCAGCCGGTGCGCATCTTCCGCTTTGCCGATATGGGCGCGTCGCATGTGGATCAGACGCTCGCCCGCACGGGCTATACCGCCGGGCAGATCGTCCGCGCGTGGTCACCGTTCCTGTTCCTGACCGCCACCGTAACGCTGTGGAGCATCCCGCCGTTTAAGGCCCTGTTCGCCCCGGGCGGCGCGCTGTACGACATGGTGATTAACATCTCCGTGCCGTTCCTCGACAAAATGGTCGCCCGCATGCCGCCGGTGGTGCACGAACGCCACGCCGTATGCGGCGGTGTTTAAGTTTGACTGGTTCTCGGCAACCGGTACGGCCATTCTGTTTGCGGCTATCCTTTCCGTGGTGTGGCTGCGCATGAAGCCGGCCGCCGCCGTGCAGACCTTTGCGGCGACGATTAAAGAGCTGATGCTGCCGATTTACTCCATCGGCATGGTGCTGGCGTTCGCGTTTATCTCGAACTACTCCGGCCTGTCGTCGACGCTGGCGCTGGCATTAGCCCATACCGGCCACGCCTTTACCTTCTTCTCGCCGTTCCTCGGCTGGCTGGGGGTGTTCCTGACCGGTTCAGATACGTCCTCAAACGCCCTGTTTGCCGCCCTGCAGGCAACGGCCGCGCAGCAGATTGGCGTCTCGGATGTGCTGCTGGTCGCAGCGAACACCACCGGCGGCGTGACCGGCAAAATGATCTCCCCGCAGTCCATCGCCATTGCCTGTGCCGCGGTGGGACTGGTGGGTAAAGAGTCGGATCTGTTCCGCTTTACCGTTAAGCACAGCCTGATATTTACCTGCATGGTGGGCGTTATTACCACCCTGCAGGCCTATGTCTTAACCTGGATGATCCCATGATAGTGATGCCCAGACGCCTGTCCGACGAGATTGCCACTCGCGTGCGGGCGCTGATTGAAGAACAACAGCTGGAGGCGGGCATGAGATTGCCCGCCGAGCGCCAGCTTGCCGCCCAGCTTGGCGTTTCGCGTAATTCGCTGCGCGAAGCGCTGGCGACGCTGGTCAGCGAAGGGGTGCTGCTGAGCCGTCGCGGCGGCGGCACCTTCGTGCGCTGGCAGCATGATGACTGGTCCGAGCAAAACATCGTTCAGCCGCTGAAAACGCTGATGGAAAACGATCCGGACTACAGCTTTGACATCCTCGAAGCGCGCCACGCCATCGAAACCAGTACCGCCTGGCATGCGGCGATGCGGGCAACCGAGGCCGACAAAGAGAAGCTCAAAGCCTGCTTTGAGGCCACGCAAAGCAGCGACCCCCGATATCGCCTCCCAGGCCGACGTGCGTTTTCATCTGGCGATTGCCGAGGCGTCGCACAACGTGGTGCTGCTGCAAACCATGCGCGGGTTCTTCGACCTGCTGCAATCCTCCGTGAAGCAGAGCCGCCAGCGCATGTATCTGGTTCCGCCCGTATTTGCTCAGCTGACCGAACAGCACGAGGCGGTGCTCAACGCCATTCTGGCCGGCGATGCCGAAGCCGCGCGTAAGGCGATGATGGCGCACCTGGGCTTCGTGCACACCACCATTAAACGATTCGATGAAGATCAGGCCCGACAGGCGCGTATTACCCGTCTGCCCGGCGACAGTGATATTTCCAGGGAGAACAAAGCATGATTATTTCAGCAGCCAGTGACTACCGCGCCGCGGCGCAGCGCATTTTGCCGCCGTTCCTCTTCCACTATATTGACGGCGGGGCGTATGCCGAATACACCCTGCGCCGCAACGTGGAAGATCTCTCGGAAGTGGCCCTGCGCCAGCGCGTGCTGAAGAATATGTCTGACCTGAGCCTTGAGACGACGCTGTTTAACGAGACGCTCTCCATGCCGGTGGCCCTTGCGCCCGTTGGCCTGTGCGGTATGTACGCCCGCCGGGGCGAGGTGCAGGCCGCCGCCGCCGCGGATGCCAAAGGCATTCCGTTTACCCTTTCCACCGTGTCCGTCTGCCCGATTGAAGAGGTCGCGCCGACCATCAAGCGCCCGATGTGGTTCCAGCTGTACGTCCTGCGCGATCGCGGCTTTATGCGTAACGCGCTCGAGCGCGCCAAAGCGGCGGGCTGCTCAACGCTGGTCTTTACCGTCGATATGCCAACGCCCGGCGCGCGATACCGCGACGCGCACTCCGGCATGAGCGGCCCGAACGCCGCCCTGCGCCGCTACTGGCAGGCGGTTACGCATCCGCAGTGGGCGTGGGACGTAGGCCTGAACGGTCGTCCGCACGATCTGGGCAATATTTCGGCCTACCTCGGTAAACCGACCGGGCTTGAGGATTACATCGGCTGGCTGGCGAATAACTTCGATCCGTCGATCTCGTGGAAGGACCTGGAGTGGATCCGCGAATTCTGGGACGGCCCGATGGTGATCAAAGGGATCCTCGATCCGGAAGATGCGCGCGACGCGGTGCGCTTCGGCGCGGACGGGATCGTCGTCTCTAACCACGGCGGACGCCAGCTCGACGGCGTGCTCTCTTCCGCCCGCGCGCTGCCCGCCATTGCCGATGCGGTGAAGGGCGATATCGCGATCCTGGCCGACAGCGGCATCCGCAACGGGCTGGACGTGGTGCGCATGATTGCCCTCGGCGCCGACAGCGTGCTGCTGGGCCGGGCCTACCTGTACGCGCTGGCCACCAGCGGGCAGGCGGGCGTGGCGAACCTGCTGAACCTCATTGAGAAAGAGATGAAGGTGGCGATGACCCTGACCGGCGCGAAGACGATAAAAGAAATCAGCAAGGATTCGCTGGTGCAGGAACTCAGCAAGCTGCCTGCGGCGCTGGCTCCCCTTTCCCAGGAGAACGCGGCCTGATCGTTTTTAGTTGATATACGTTTCTCATGCGCCCGACTCCCCCTCGGGCGCTTTTTTTTGTCGAAAATAACACCTGCGTAACATTCTGGATAAGAAAATTTGACACGCCACGCCTCTCCGCAATTGTATAGACAAGCAAATACAAGAACACAAAAACAACATTACATCGGAGGGGAGCGTATGACGTATTCAGGTCGGGTGGATATTCAGCAGGTGATCGATGAAAGTCGCTTTTCAGGGTTTCACTGGCTTCTTATTGTGCTGGGCTTCCTGGTTCTGGCGATCGATGGCTTCGATACCGCAGCGATGGGTTACATCGCGCCGACGCTGTCGGCGGAGTGGGGTATACAAAAACAGGATCTGGGGCCGGTGCTGAGTGCCGCGCTGCTGGGGCTGTCGCTCGGGGCGCTTATAGCAGGTCCGGTATCGGACCGGATGGGGCGCAAGCGCGTGCTGATCTTTTCGTGCCTGTTCTTCGGCCTTGCGAGCCTGGGCACGGCCTGGGCGCAAAGTCTGAATACCCTGACGCTGTGGCGATTTCTGACGGGCCTGGGGCTGGGCGCCGCGATGCCTAACGCCATCACGCTGATCTCAGAGTTTGCCCCCAGGCGCTGCCGCGCCATGGCGATTAATACCATGTACTGCGGCTTCCCTCTGGGTGCGGCAGGCGGCGGCGCGATCTCTTCCTGGCTTATCCCTCACCACGGCTGGCGAAGCGTGCTGCTGACCGGCGCGATTGCTCCGCTGATTTTAACGCTGCTGCTGGCGCTGCTGTTGCCGGAGTCGGTGAAGTTTCTGGTGCAGCGCGGGAAAGACGTCGCGCAGGTTCGCCGCATCGCCGGCCGGTTTGCCCGCAGCACGCTTGACGGCGTCACGGGCTTTTTCCTGGCGGAGGAAAAGGTTGCCGCTAAAAAGGGGAGCGTGGCACAGCTTTTTTCCATGCCCTGGCTTCCCGGCACGCTGATGCTGTGGGTTACCTACTTTATGGGGCTGGTCATTTACTACGTCCTGCTTAGCTGGATGCCGACGCTGATGCAGGGGATGGGCTATGCGCTGGCGGAATCAGCCTGGCTCACCTCGTTGTTCACCTTCGCCGGTACCGCAGGCATTCTGCTTGCGGGCTGGATGATGGACCGCTGGGAGGCGCACAAGGTGGTCGCGGGGGGATTCGTGCTGACGATGGGCCTCATTCTTTTGCTTGGCCTTGAGCATAACCATATCGCCCTGTTTGGCGGCTTAATTTTCCTGATGGGGATCGCGATGAACGGCGCACAGTCGGGAATGCAAACCCTGGCCGCCACCTTTTACCCTACCGAATGCCGCGCGACGGGCATCGCCTGGATGCAGGGGATCGGCCGCTTTGGCGGCGTGGCGGGAACCATGACCAGCGCCCAGCTGCTTTCCATGCAGTGGCAGGCGGACAGTATTTTAATGATCCTCAGCGTGCCCGCCCTCGTGGCCGCGGCGGCCACCTGCTACAAAATGCTGCGCTGCCGCGCGCATGAACCCGGCGTCGCCTAGTCGCTCTCTTTTCTGCTATTCTGCCCCCGCAATTAAGGGGGCAGCATGCTTAACATCGTTTTATTCGAACCAGAAATTCCACCCAATACCGGCAATATCATCCGCCTGTGCGCCAACACCGGTTTTCGTCTGCACATTATTGAGCCGATGGGCTTTACGTGGGACGACAAACGCCTGCGCCGCGCGGGGCTGGATTACCATGAATTTACCGCCGTGGTTCGCCATCACGATTACGCCGCGTTTCTGGAAGCAGAGAAGCCGCAGCGCATGTTCGCCCTGACCACAAAAGGCACGCCAGCGCACAGCGCGGTAAGCTATCAGGACGGGGATTATCTGATGTTCGGCCCGGAAACCCGCGGCCTGCCGGCCACTATTCTTGATGCTTTACCGGCTGAACAAAAAATTCGTATTCCGATGATGCCGGACAGCCGCAGCATGAACCTGTCGAATGCGGTGTCGGTGGTGGTGTATGAGGCGTGGCGCCAGCTGGGATATCCCGGCGCGATACTGCGTAGCTAAAAGCAAGTCGGGTGGCTTGCGCCACCCGATTCATCGTTATTAGCCTGCTACCGCGATACGCTTCATGTCGGTCATGTAGCCGCGCAGTTTTTGGCCCACTTTCTCGATTTCGTGGCTGCGAATGGCTTCGTTTACGTCACGCAGCTGCGCGTTGTCTACCGCACCTTCCGCAATTGCCTTGCCCAGATCGCCTGCCTGCAGGGTGGTCATGAACTCTTTCAGCAGCGGTACGCAGGCGTAAGAGAACAGGTAGTTGCCGTATTCTGCGGTATCAGAGATAACCACGTTCATTTCGTACAGACGCTTACGGGCGATGGTGTTCGCGATCAGCGGCAGCTCGTGCAGTGATTCGTAGTACGCAGACTCCTCGATGATGCCGGAATCCACCATGGTTTCGAACGCCAGCTCAACGCCCGCTTTCACCATCGCGATCATCAGTACGCCTTTATCGAAGTACTCCTGCTCGCTGATTTTGCCGTCGAACTGTGGCGCGGTTTCGAACGCGGTTTTACCGGTTTCTTCACGCCAGGTCAGCAGTTTCTTATCGTCGTTCGCCCAGTCCGCCATCATGCCGGAAGAGAGCTCGCCGGAGATGATGTCGTCCATGTGTTTCTGGAACAGCGGCGCCATGATGGTTTTCAGCTGTTCAGAGAGTGCGAACGCGCGCAGTTTTGCCGGGTTGGACAGGCGGTCCATCATCAGCGTAATGCCGCCCTGCTTCAGCGCTTCGGTGATGGTTTCCCAGCCGAACTGAATCAGTTTTTCCGCGTATGCCGGGTCGGTGCCCTCTTCCACCAGCTTGTCGAAGCACAGCAGAGAGCCGGCCTGGAGCATGCCGCACAGAATGGTCTGCTCGCCCATCAGGTCAGACTTCACTTCAGCAACGAAGGACGATTCCAGCACGCCCGCACGGTGGCCGCCGGTAGCCGCTGCCCATGCTTTGGCAATGGCCATGCCTTCGCCTTTTGGATCGTTTTCCGGGTGAACCGCGATCAGCGTCGGCACGCCGAAGCCACGCTTGTACTCCTCGCGTACTTCCGTACCCGGGCATTTCGGTGCCACCATCACCACGGTGATGTCCTTACGGATCTGCTCGCCCACTTCAACGATGTTGAAGCCGTGGGAGTAACCCAGCGCGGCGCCGTCTTTCATCAGCGGCTGTACGGAACGCACAACGTCAGAGTGCTGCTTGTCTGGCGTCAGGTTTACCACCAGATCCGCCTGCGGGATCAGCTCTTCGTAGGTACCCACCTTAAAGCCGTTTTCGGTCGCTTTACGCCAGGAAGCGCGCTTCTCAGCAATCGCTTCTTTGCGCAGGGCGTAGGCGATATCCAGCCCGGAGTCACGCATGTTCAGGCCCTGGTTCAGACCCTGCGCGCCACAGCCGACGATGACCACTTTTTTACCCTGAAGGTAGCTCGCGCCATCGGCAAATTCATCGCGCGCCATGAAGCGGCATTTGCCCAGCTGCGCCAGCTGCTGGCGCAGGTTCAGTGTATTAAAGTAGTTAGCCATGGGTGATACCTCGTGATGTTGTGTGTCTTATTGTTCGGTTCGCGTTTCAGCGAGAATGTACCCACATTACAACAGGAAATTTATTGCGGAAATTGATATATTCACAACGTCATGTTGCAATTTTTGCAATATAAAAAGAGGGAGTGGAATCGGTGGATTTACGCGATTTGAAAATGTTCCTGCATCTGGCGGAAAGCCGTCACTTTGGCCGCAGCGCCCGGGCGATGCACGTTAGCCCCTCCACGCTTTCGCGCCAGATCCAGCGCCTTGAAGAAGACCTTGGCCAGCCGCTGTTCGTGCGCGATAACCGCACCGTCACGCTCACGGAGGCCGGTGAGGAGCTGCGCATCTTTGCCCAGCAGACGTTGCTGCAGTATCAGCAGCTGCGGCACACCATCGACCAGCAGGGACCGTCACTCTCCGGCGAGCTGCATATTTTCTGCTCCGTAACTGCCGCCTACAGCCATCTTCCCCCCATCCTTGACCGCTTCCGCGCGGCGCATCCGTCGGTTGAAATTAAGCTCACCACGGGCGACGCCGCCGACGCGATGGAAAAAGTGGTGACGGGCGAAGCGGATCTCGCCATCGCCGGGAAGCCCGAAACGCTGCCGGGCGCGGTGGCATTCTCGATGCTGGAGAATCTGGCGGTGGTGCTGATCGCCCCGGCGCTGCCCTGCCCGGTGCGTAATCAGGTCTCGGTGGAGAAACCGGACTGGTCGACGGTGCCGTTTATCATGGCCGATCAGGGCCCGGTGCGCCGCCGCATTGAGCTGTGGTTCCGCCGTCAGAAGATCAGCAACCCGTCAATTTACGCCACGGTCAGCGGCCATGAAGCGATGGTGTCAATGGTGGCGCTCGGCTGCGGCGTGGCGCTGCTGCCGGAAGTGGTGCTGGAAAACAGCCCGGAGCCGGTGCGCAACCGCGTGATGATTCTGGAGCGCAGCGACGAGAAGACGCCGTTCGAACTTGGCGTATGCGCACAAAAAAAGCGGCTGCATGAGCCGCTTATCGATGCGTTCTGGAACATTCTGCCGAACCACTAGCCCGCCAGGAAGAAGCGGAACGCCGGGTTGTGAGTTTCGTCGTGACACTCATAGCCCAGCTCGTTCAGGCGCGTTTCGAAATCCGGCTCGTGCTCGCCCAGCTCGAACGCCGCCAGCACGCGGCCGTAGTCGGTGCCGTGGCTGCGGTAGTGGAACAGCGAGATGTTCCAGTGCGTGCCCAGCGTGTGCAGGAACCTGAGCAGCGCGCCCGGCGATTCCGGGAACTCGAAGCTGAACAGGCGCTCCTTTAGCGGCTTCGACGGACGACCGCCGACCATATAACGCACGTGCAGCTTCGCCATCTCATCATCAGAGAGATCGACCACGCTGTAGCCGCCTTCATGCAGGAGGCTGAGGATCTCTTTGCGCTCCTCCACGCCGCGGCTCAGACGCACGCCGACAAAAATACAGGCGTCTTTAGCATCGGCGAAGCGGTAGTTAAACTCCGTCACCGAGCGGCCGCCCAGCAGCTGGCAGAACTTCAGGAAGCTGCCCTTCTCTTCCGGGATGGTTACCGCCAGCAGCGCTTCACGCTGTTCACCCAGTTCGCAGCGCTCGGAAACGTAGCGCAGGCCGTGGAAGTTCACGTTGGCACCAGACAGCACGTGCGCCAGGCGTTCGCCGCGAATGTTGTGCCGGGCAACGTACTTTTTCATGCCCGCCAGCGCCAGCGCGCCGGACGGTTCCGCCACCGCACGCACGTCCTCGAAGAGATCTTTCATCGCCGCGCAGATTGCGTCGCTGTCGACGGTGACGATATCGTCGAGATACTCCTGGCACAGACGGAACGTTTCATCGCCAATGCGTTTCACCGCCACGCCCTCGGCAAACAGCCCGACGCGCGGGAGATCCACCGGATGTCCGGCATCCAGCGCCGCCTTCAGGCAGGCAGAATCTTCCGCTTCAACGGCGATGACCTTGATTTGCGGCATCAGCTGTTTGATCAGCACCGCCACGCCTGCGGCTAAGCCGCCCCCGCCCACCGGGACGAAGACGCGGTCGAGATGGGCGTCCTGCTGCAGCAGCTCAAGCGCCAGCGTGCCCTGCCCGGCAATCACCATCGGGTGGTCGAACGGCGGCACCCAGGTAAAGCCCTGCTGCTGCGCCAGCTCGATCGCTTTGGCTTTCGCTTCGTCGAAGTTGGCGCCGTGGAGCAGCACTTCGCCGCCGAACCCGCGCACCGCGTCGACCTTGATATCCGCGGTAGCGACCGGCATCACGATCAGCGCCTTCAGCCCTAAACGGGCAGAGGAGAACGCCACGCCCTGCGCGTGGTTGCCCGCCGAGGCGGTAATCACGCCGCGCGCTTTTTGCTCGTCCGTCAGCCCGGCCATCATCGCGTAGGCGCCGCGCAGCTTGAAGCTGTGCACCGGCTGGCGGTCTTCGCGCTTCACCAGGATCACGTTGTCGAGGCGCGAGGAGAGTTTTTCCATTTTTTGCAGGGGCGTGACCTGCACGGCTTCATAGACCGGCGCGCGCAGCACCGCTCTTAAATATTCCGCCCCCTCGGGGGCGGCGGATAAGGGTTGTGACTCGGCCATCATTAGCCCCCAAGTTTAGATTTATCGCGCACCGCGCCTTTATCTGCACTGGTGGCAAGGCTCGCGTAAGCGCGCAGGGCGAAGGAGACCTCACGCTGGCGATCTTTCGGCGTCCAGGCTTTGTCGCCGCGCGCTTCCTGCGCTTCACGACGGGCAGCAATTTCCTGGTCGCTCAGCTTGAGCTGAATGCCGCGATTCGGAATGTCGATTTCAATGAGGTCGCCATCTTCGATGATCGCGATGTTGCCGCCGCTTGCCGCTTCCGGGGAAACGTGGCCAATGGAGAGGCCAGACGTGCCGCCGGAGAAACGACCGTCGGTGATCAGCGCACACGCTTTACCGAGGCCCATGGATTTCAGGAAGGTGGTTGGGTAGAGCATCTCCTGCATGCCCGGACCGCCTTTCGGCCCTTCGTAGCGAATGACCACCACGTCGCCTTCCACCACTTTGCCGCCGAGGATGGCCTCTACCGCCTCGTCCTGGCTTTCGTACACTTTTGCCGGACCGGTGAACTTCAGGATGCTGTCGTCCACGCCTGCGGTTTTCACGATGCAGCCGTTTTCCGCGAAGTTGCCGTACAGCACGGCCAGGCCGCCGTCTTTGCTGTAGGCGTGTTCCAGCGAGCGGATGCAGCCTTCGGCGCGATCGTTATCCAGCGTGTCCCAGCGGCAATCCTGCGAGAACGCCTGCGTGGTGCGAATACCGGCAGGACCGGCGCGGAACATGTTTTTAACCGCTTCGTCTTTGGTCAGCATCACGTCGTACTGGTTCAGCGACTCCGGCAGCGTCAGGCCAAGCACGTTTTTCACCTCGCGGTTCAGCAGCCCGGCGCGATCCAGCTCGCCGAGAATGCCGATGACGCCGCCCGCGCGGTGCACGTCTTCCATGTGGTACTTCTGGGTACTCGGCGCGACTTTACACAGCTGCGGCACTTTGCGGGAGAGCTTGTCGATATCGCTCATGGTGAAGTCGATTTCGGCTTCCTGTGCGGCGGCCAGCAGGTGCAGAACGGTGTTGGTGGAACCGCCCATGGCGATATCCAGCGTCATGGCGTTCTCAAACGCGGCTTTGCTGGCGATGTTGCGCGGCAGCGCGCTGGCGTCGTCCTGCTCGTAGTAGCGCTTGGTCAATTCAACGATGCGCTTACCGGCGTTAAGGAACAACTGTTTGCGGTCGGCGTGGGTTGCCAGCAGCGAACCGTTGCCCGGCTGAGAGAGGCCCAGCGCTTCGGTCAGGCAGTTCATGGAGTTAGCCGTGAACATCCCTGAACAGGAGCCGCAGGTCGGACACGCGGAGCGTTCCACCTGGTCGCTCTGCTCGTCAGACACTTTCGGGTCCGCGCCCTGAATCATCGCGTCGACCAGGTCGAGCTTGATGATTTTGTCGGAAAGCTTGGTTTTCCCCGCTTCCATCGGGCCGCCGGAGACGAAGATCACCGGAATGTTCAGGCGCAGGGAGGCCATCAGCATCCCCGGGGTGATTTTGTCGCAGTTGGAGATACAGACCATCGCATCGGCGCAGTGGGCGTTGACCATGTACTCCACCGAGTCGGCAATCAGCTCGCGCGACGGCAGTGAATAGAGCATGCCCCCGTGCCCCATCGCGATACCGTCATCCACCGCAATGGTGTTGAACTCTTTCGCCACGCCGCCGGAGGCTTCGATTTGTTCGGCTACCAGTTTACCGAGGTCGCGCAGGTGTACGTGGCCGGGTACAAACTGGGTGAAGGAGTTCACCACGGCGATAATCGGCTTGCCGAAATCGGCGTCGGTCATTCCGGTGGCGCGCCAGAGCGCGCGGGCACCCGCCATGTTACGACCGTGGGTGGTGGTGGCTGAACGATACTTAGGCATGCTTTATTTACTCCCGTCTGACTATGCAGTGGGACGGTGCGTGCCGTCCCAAATTTATATTTAGTGATTAACCTGATCCAACCAGCCGTATTTGTCTTCTGTTTCGCCGGTGAAGAGGCCGAAGAACGCCTGCTGAATGCGTTTGGTGACCGGACCACAGCGGCCTTCGCCCACCTGGATCCCGTCTACGCTGCGCACCGGCGTGATTTCAGCGGCGGTACCGGACATAAAGACTTCATCGGCCAGATACAGGGATTCGCGGGACAGCACCTGCTCGCGCACTTCGATACCGAGGTCTTTCGCCAGCCTGATGATCGCGTCACGGGTGATGCCCGGCAGCGCGGAGGAGGTAAACGGCGGGGTGAACAGAATGCCGTCTTTCACTTCGAACAGGTTTTCGCCCGCGCCTTCGGAGATGTAGCCATTGACGTCGAGTGCGATACCTTCCTGATAGCCGTGGCGGCGCGCTTCGCTGCCGACCAGCAGTGAGGAGAGGTAGTTACCGCCCGCTTTAGCGGCGGTTGGAATGGTGTTAGGCGCAACGCGGTTCCAGGAAGACACCATGGCGTCGATCCCCTGATCCAGCGCTTCCGCACCCAGATAGGCGCCCCACGGGAACGCGGCAATGATCACATCGGTGCTGTAACCGGCTGGCGGGTTTACGCCCATGCCGACGTCGCCCACGAAGACCAGCGGACGAATATAGGCGCTGGTGAGGTTGTTCTTGCGAATCACCTCGCGGCAGGCTTCCATCAGCTCATCCACGCTTTGAGAGACCGGGAAACGATAAATTTTGGCTGAGTCATGCAGACGCTGCATGTGTTCGCGATGGCGAAACACCACTGGCCCTTTGTGAGAATCGTAGCAGCGGATGCCTTCAAAAACGGAGGTACCGTAGTGCAGCGCGTGGGACATCACGTGGACCTTCGCGTCCTCCCAGCGAACCATCTCACCATTGAACCAAATGTAATCAGCTTTTTTTGTCGTCATTTTTTCGTCCTGTCACGCTTAAGCGCGGATTTGTTGTGATGTGGTTGTGCTCTGGCAGATGGCAACATGGGCAACGTCTACCAGCTTTGATAACTGACTAAACAGTAAGTCGACCGGCCGCGGGCTGGCAACGGTTAATTCGATACTGATGTTTTGCGCGTCGGTGGCCGTTTCCATATTCATTGCGCAAATTTGAAAACCGCGATGACGGACCACGCGCAAAACGCGTTCTAAGGTTTCCGGGTTGAAGCGAGCCTGCACGGCGACCTGATGTTGCATCATGATAATTTCTCCAGCATTTGTGAGTTACTGGCACCGGGCGGTACCAACGGCCAGACGTTCTCAAGCTCGTCGATTGAGACATGAAGCAGGTAAGGCCCTTCGCTTGACAGCATGGTGTCGAGTGCCGCTTCAACCTGGTCTTTACGGGTGATGTGCTGGCCAGGGATACCGAAGGCGCTGGCCAGAGTCAGAAAATCGGGGTTATCGGTGAGGGTCGTTTCGCTGTAACGCTCCTGGAAGAACAGCTGCTGCCACTGACGCACCATCCCCAGACGCTGGTTATCGAGCAATACGATCTTCAGCGGTAACTGCTTGCGCTTAACGGTGCCGAGCTCCTGGACGTTCATCATGAAGGAGCCGTCACCGGAGATACAGATAACGGTATCGTTCGGGCGGGCAACCTGTGCACCCACGGCAGCAGGCAGGCCGAAGCCCATCGTGCCCAGGCCGCTGGAGGTGATGAAGTTTTCCGGGCGGGTGTAGGTCATGTGCTGGGCTGACCACATCTGGTGCTGGCCCACGTCCGTTGTCACAACGCTGTCTGCCGGTTTACGGTCGGACAACTGCTTCAACAGCAACGGCGCGTAGATGGCCTCGCCGGGATGGTCGTAGCGCCAGGCA
The DNA here is from genome assembly GCA_951848785.1 of Callosobruchus maculatus. Classification (NCBI taxonomy): domain Eukaryota; kingdom Metazoa; phylum Arthropoda; class Insecta; order Coleoptera; family Chrysomelidae; genus Callosobruchus; species Callosobruchus maculatus. The sequence continues at coordinate 28,107 of CATOUR010000344.1, forward strand.
TGGTCAGCGCGCATGTCTGCGGTGTGCTGGCGCCATGCCCCGATCTCCAGCGGCTGTGTCAGCGCCGGTAACAGCGCGTTGAGATCGCCCTGCAGCGCGACATGCGCCTGACGCAGCTTGTTCATTTCCGCCGGATCGATATCCATATGGATGACTTTGGCATTCGGCGCGAAGGTATTCAGCTTGCCGGTGACGCGGTCATCAAAACGCGCTCCGACAGCGATAAGCACGTCGCACTCCTGCACCGCCAGGTTAGCCGCTTTGGTGCCGTGCATTCCCAGCATGCCGAGGTAGTACGGGTAATCCGCCTCTACCGCACCCAGACCTTTCAGCGTGCAGGTGGCGGGAATTTGCGTGGTGGCGATAAACGCGCGAAGCGCCGGAACGGCCTGGGCCATGCCCACACCGCCGCCTACGTACAGCATCGGCTGCTTCGCCTGCGCCATCATCTGACGCGCCTCTTCAACCTCTGCGTGCGGAAACGCATCGTCGCTTTCCACGGTGGAGAAGTGCGGCTCCAGATCGCCGAGCGCGACCTGGATATCTTTCGGGATATCAACCAGAACCGGGCCCGGACGGCCAGAGCTGGCAACCTCGAACGCTTCGGCCATCACGCGCGGCAGCTCTTCGAGGGACTGAACGAGGAAGCTGTGTTTGGTGCAGGCCAGGGATAAGCCAAGCACATCCACTTCCTGGAAGGCATCGGTACCGATGAACGGAGAGGCCACCTGGCCAGTGATCGCCACCACGGGAACGGAGTCGAGCAGTGCGTCAGCCAGGCCGGTAATCAGGTTAGTTGCACCCGGACCGGAGGTCGCCATACACACGCCGGTTTTCCCGGTCGCGCGGGCATAGCCGATAGCTGCCATTGCTGCGCCCTGCTCATGTCGGCACAAGAGGTGCTCCACGCCGCCGTCATACAGTGCATCGTAAATCGGCATAATTGCGCCACCCGGATAACCGAATACGGTTTCGACTCCCTGCGCGCGCAACGCATGTACTACCCATTGTGCCCCATTCATAGTTAGTTCCCCGTCATAAATCTGGAGAAACAGAATTTTGTGCTAGTGGTCATTCTCTGCTCCTCATTTAAGTTTTTTAGTCATAAAAAAACCCCCGGACCTTTCGGTGCGGGGGTCTTAGTTCGTTAAGGCTTGATTCTTAAGCCTTTCCTCGTCCAAGTGCAGCCCCGCACGGTGGGATAATAATCACCACCACGCTAATCACGACCAGGCTAATCACTAGTAGAAGGGCTGTCATTTTCAGTTCTTTTTGCATCTTGTTCGAAGGAATACCTAAAGAGTTACCACAGATATTTCATATGACACAAGATTTTTTTATGGCGAATTTCTGTAGCAGGCAAACTATTTCTATTAAAACCTTTGTTTTATATAGGGAAAAAATGGAAATGAAGTTTCTTCATTTTTTCGCCTGATTCCCGCAGGCAAAGCGCGCGTCATTTCTTTTCCGCGAGGCCGGTTCCGCCGGCGTGTAATGATTGCAGTTTGCCGCGAAAAAGCAGGAACGCGCGCCGTAATTTCGGTCATTCAACACTAAACAGCGCGCAACCTCGCTGGCATAGTCATCGCCAGGGAGGTGCTTATGTCACTGTCTGTTGTTTATACACGCGCGGCTATCGGAGTGAAGGCACCGCTTATTTCTGTGGAGGTCCATTTAAGTAATGGACTGCCCGGACTGACGCTTGTCGGCTTACCCGAAACGACCGTCAAAGAGGCGAGGGATCGCGTACGCAGTGCAATCATTAATAGCGGTTATGCTTTTCCCGCGAAGAAGATCACCATTAATCTCGCGCCTGCTGATTTACCAAGGAGGGCGGGCGAATATGATTTACCTATTGCTATAGCGCTTCTCGCGGCTTCTGAACAGCTCAACACCCCGACGTTAAGCTCCTGCGAGTTCGTAGGTGAATTAGCGCTTACAGGCGCGTTAAGAGGCGTTCCCGGCGCTATCTCGGGTGCGCTTGAAGCCATACGCGCAGGGAGACAAATCATTGTAGCCAATGAAAATGCCTCCGAAGTCAGCCTTATCGCCGAAAAGGGGTGTCTGGTAGCGGGACATTTACAGGAGGTTTGCGCCTGGCTGGAAGGCCGACACGAGCTTGCCGAACCGCAGGAGAGTGACGAGGCGGTGCCAGATTCGCCCGATGACCTCAGCGATATTATGGGTCAGGATCAGGTAAGCGGGCGTTAGAGATAACCGCCGCGGGTGGGCATAATCTGCTGCTTATCGGTCCGCCAGGAACGGGTAAAACGATGCTGGCGAGCAGGTTAAGCGGCCTGCTGCCGCCCCTTAATAATCACGAAGCGCTCGAAAGCGCCGCGATTTTCAGCCTGGTCAGCGCAACGTCGCTGCATAAGCAGTGGCGCCGCCGCCCTTTTCGCTCTCCCCATCACAGCGCGTCTCTCACCGCCATGGTGGGCGGAGGGTCAATTCCAGGACCGGGTGAAATCTCACTGGCGCACAACGGCATCCTGTTTCTGGATGAATTACCCGAGTTTGAACGCCGCGTGCTGGATGCGCTGCGGGAACCGATTGAATCTGGCGAGATCCATCTCTCTCGTACACGTGCCAAAATAAGCTATCCTGCGCGGTTTCAGCTGGTGGCCGCGATGAACCCCAGCCCAACGGGCCATTATCAGGGTAACCATAACCGCTGCACGCCGGAGCAGACGCTGCGTTACCTGAGTAAGCTGTCCGGGCCCTTTCTTGACCGTTTTGATTTATCGCTGGAGATCCCTCTGCCTCCTCCCGGCCTGCTGAGGCAAACCGGTTTGAAAGGCGAAAGTTCGGCAGTCGTGCGGGAACGCGTCATTACGGCGCAGGCGCGGCAGTATGCTCGTCAGAACACGCTGAATGCCCGGCTGGATAACGCCGGGATCCGACAATTCTGTTCTCTCACCGCGGAGGATGCAGGCTGGCTGGAAGAAACGCTGACGCGTTTTGGGCTATCCATTCGCGCATGGCAGCGTTTGTTGAAAGTAGCGCGTACCATCGCCGACGTGGAGGGTTGCACAGGAATTGAGAGGCGACATTTGCAGGAGGCACTTAGCTATCGGGCGATAGATCGGTTGCTGCTGCATCTGCAAAAAATGCTGGCATAAAAAAAGGGGCCGTAGCCCCTTCTCTTCTTAGTCGTCAGACTCGGTGTAGTCTTCAGCACCTTCCATCTGCGGCTTACCGCCGGACAGCGTATGGAAACGCTTAGGACGCTTGATGCGAGCCATATACTTGATCCATACACGTTCTGCATCAGACTGCGGCTCACGCTCACCACGGCAAACAGAGACAAACTGTTTTTCATCTTCGGTTGCTGGTTCACGTTTACCCAGATCCAGCTCGTTAAAGGCATAACCATGGCGCTCAAGAAGTTGAGCTTCTTTGATAGTGAAATCGCCGTGACGAGAGAACCCGCGCGGATAATGTTTATTGTCGAAAAAACGATTAGTCGTCGTAAAGCTTTCCGCCATCCTACACGCTCCTAATTCTTTGGCCGAGCTATTTATGGCGCGGAGTATTAGTTACGCTTGACAGAGTGTAAAACAAAACATTTAAATCATAACGACAAATAATTTTGTGGAGAAAGATGTGGATACGGAATTGCTAAAAACTTTCCTCGAAGTGAGCAGAACGCGACACTTTGGGCGAGCCGCTGAAGCCCTTTACCTGACGCAGTCAGCAGTCAGTTTTCGTATTCGACAGCTGGAAAATCAACTGGGTGTGAATCTTTTCACCCGTCATCGCAACAATATCCGCTTAACGCCGGCCGGGGAAAAACTGCTGCCGTATGCAGAAACCTTGATGAATACCTGGCAGGCGGCGCGAAAGGAGGTTGCGCACACTTCCCGACATAATGAATTCTCCATAGGAGCCAGCGCGTCTCTGTGGGAATGCATGCTCAGCCAGTGGCTTACGCGACTGTATCGCTCGCATAACCATCTACAGTTCGAGGCCCGAATTGCGCAACGTCAGTCGCTGGTAAAGCAACTCCACGAGCGCCAGCTGGATCTTCTGATCACTACCGAAGCGCCCAAGATGGACGAATTTAGCAGCCAGATTGTGGGGCAGTTTAGCCTGGCGCTGTATGCAACAGAGCCTTCAATGATGAAGGCAGACCTCAATTATTTACGCCTGGAATGGGGCCCGGACTTTCAGCAGCATGAGGCTGGGTTAATTGCCAGTGATGATATCCCGCAGCTCACGACAAGCTCTGCGGAGATCGCCTGCCAGCAGCTTCCCTCGCTGAAGGGATGCACCTGGCTACCCGTTCGCTGGGCAGATAATAAGCCTGAGCTCCATGTTGTCACCGATTCGACGACGCTCTCCAGACCGCTGTATGCCATTTGGCTGCAAAACAGCGATAAGCAGTCGCAGATTAAAGATCTTTTGAAAATCAGCATACTGGATTAACGCAAAAGCCTGCGGAGACGCAGGCTGCACAAATTTCAGGAAGGTTTTCGCCTGTTTTACAGGCAAAAAAAATCCTTTGCCGAAGCAAAGGATTCTATATGGCAGGGGCGGAGAGACTCGAACTCGCGACACCCGGTTTTGGAGACCGGTGCTCTACCAACTGAGCTACGCCCCTAAAGTTTTTTGCCATTAAGCCTGCCGATAAGGCAGGCTTAATGTCTTAATAAGTGGCGGAACGGACGGGACTCGAACCCGCGACCCCCTGCGTGACAGGCAGGTATTCTAACCGACTGAACTACCGCTCCACCGAATACTTCTGTAACCACCGGATTGATGCACCGGCTCACTACTTAATTTGATGCCTGGCAGTTCCCTACTCTCACATGGGGAGACCCCACACTACCATCGGCGCTACGGCGTTTCACTTCTGAGTTCGGCATGGGGTCAGGTGGGACCACCGCGCTACAGCCGCCAGGCAAATTCTGTTAATCTGTATCAGGCTGAAAATTCTGTCTCTTCGCCAAAACATCTTCGGCGTTGTAAGGTTAAGCCTCACGGTTCATTAGTATCGGTTAGCTCAACGCATCGCTGCGCTTACACACCCGACCTATCAACGTCGTCGTCTTCAACGTTCCTTCAGGAGACTTAAAGTCTCAGGGAGAACTCATCTCGGGGCAAGTTTCGTGCTTAGATGCTTTCAGCACTTATCTCTTCCGCATTTAGCTACCGGGCAGTGCCATTGGCATGACAACCCGAACACCAGTGATGCGTCCACTCCGGTCCTCTCGTACTAGGAGCAGCCCCCCTCAATTCTCCAGCGCCCACGGCAGATAGGGACCGAACTGTCTCACGACGTTCTAAACCCAGCTCGCGTACCACTTTAAATGGCGAACAGCCATACCCTTGGGACCTACTTCAGCCCCAGGATGTGATGAGCCGACATCGAGGTGCCAAACACCGCCGTCGATATGAACTCTTGGGCGGTATCAGCCTGTTATCCCCGGAGTACCTTTTATCCGTTGAGCGATGGCCCTTCCATTCAGAACCACCGGATCACTATGACCTGCTTTCGCACCTGCTCGCGCCGTCACGCTCGCAGTCAAGCTGGCTTATGCCATTGCACTAACCTCCTGATGTCCGACCAGGATTAGCCAACCTTCGTGCTCCTCCGTTACTCTTTGGGAGGAGACCGCCCCAGTCAAACTACCCACCAGACACTGTCCGCAACCCGGATTACGGGTCTACGTTAGAACACCAGCCATTAAAGGGTGGTATTTCAAGGGCGGCTCCACGCAGACTGGCGTCCACGCTTCAAAGCCTCCCACCTATCCTACACATCAAGGACCAGTGTTCAGTGTCAAGCTATAGTAAAGGTTCACGGGGTCTTTCCGTCTTGCCGCGGGTACACTGCATCTTCACAGCGAGTTCAATTTCACTGAGTCTCGGGTGGAGACAGCCTGGCCATCATTACGCCATTCGTGCAGGTCGGAACTTACCCGACAAGGAATTTCGCTACCTTAGGACCGTTATAGTTACGGCCGCCGTTTACCGGGGCTTCGATCAAGAGCTTCGCGTTGCCGCTAACCCCATCAATTAACCTTCCGGCACCGGGCAGGCGTCACACCGTATACGTCCACTTTCGTGTTTGCACAGTGCTGTGTTTTTAATAAACAGTTGCAGCCAGCTGGTATCTTCGACTGATTTCAGCTCCACCCGCAGGGGCTTCACCTACATATCAGCGTGCCTTCTCCCGAAGTTACGGCACCATTTTGCCTAGTTCCTTCACCCGAGTTCTCTCAAGCGCCTTGGTATTCTCTACCTGACCACCTGTGTCGGTTTGGGGTACGATTTCGTGTTACCTGATGCTTAGAGGCTTTTCCTGGAAGCAGGGCATTTGTTACTTCAGCACCGTAGTGCCTCGTCATCACACCTCAGCGTTAAAAGGTACCGGATTTACCTGGAACCTCCGCCTACATGCTTAAACCGGGACAACCGTCGCCCGGCTAACATAGCCTTCTCCGTCCCCCCTTCGCAGTAACACCAAGTACAGGAATATTAACCTGTTTCCCATCGACTACGCCTTTCGGCCTCGCCTTAGGGGTCGACTCACCCTGCCCCGATTAACGTTGGACAGGAACCCTTGGTCTTCCGGCGAGCGGGCTTTTCACCCGCTTTATCGTTACTTATGTCAGCATTCGCACTTCTGATACCTCCAGCATGCCTCACAGCACACCTTCAACGGCTTACAGAACGCTCCCCTACCCAACAACGCATAAGCGTCGCTGCCGCAGCTTCGGTGCATGGTTTAGCCCCGTTACATCTTCCGCGCAGGCCGACTCGACCAGTGAGCTATTACGCTTTCTTTAAATGATGGCTGCTTCTAAGCCAACATCCTGGCTGTCTGTGCCTTCCCACATCGTTTCCCACTTAACCATGACTTTGGGACCTTAGCTGGCGGTCTGGGTTGTTTCCCTCTTCACGACGGACGTTAGCACCCGCCGTGTGTCTCCCGTGATAACATTCTTCGGTATTCGTAGTTTGCATCGGGTTGGTAAGCCGGGATGGCCCCCTAGCCGAAACAGTGCTCTACCCCCGAAGATGAGTTCACGAGGCGCTACCTAAATAGCTTTCGGGGAGAACCAGCTATCTCCCGGTTTGATTGGCCTTTCACCCCCAGCCACAGGTCATCCGCTAATTTTTCAACATTAGTCGGTTCGGTCCTCCAGTTAGTGTTACCCAACCTTCAACCTGCCCATGGCTAGATCACCGGGTTTCGGGTCTATACCCTGCAACTTAACGCCCAGTTAAGACTCGGTTTCCCTTCGGCTCCCCTATACGGTTAACCTTGCTACAGAATATAAGTCGCTGACCCATTATACAAAAGGTACGCAGTCACCCCATAAAGAGGCTCCCACTGCTTGTACGTACACGGTTTCAGGTTCTTTTTCACTCCCCTCGCCGGGGTTCTTTTCGCCTTTCCCTCACGGTACTGGTTCACTATCGGTCAGTCAGGAGTATTTAGCCTTGGAGGATGGTCCCCCCATATTCAGACAGGATACCACGTGTCCCGCCCTACTCTTCGAGTTCACAGCATGTGTGCTTTCGTGTACGGGACTATCACCCTGTACCGTCGGACTTTCCAGACCGTTCCACTAACACACAAGCTGATTCAGACTCCGGGCTGCTCCCCGTTCGCTCGCCGCTACTGGGGGAATCTCGGTTGATTTCTTTTCCTCGGGGTACTTAGATGTTTCAGTTCCCCCGGTTCGCCTCGTTAGCCTATGTATTCAGCTAACGATAGTGCAACGAATTGCACTGGGTTTCCCCATTCGGACATCGCCGGGTCAAGGGTTCATATCACCTCGCCGGCGCTTTTCGCAGATTAGCACGTCCTTCATCGCCTCTGACTGCCAGGGCATCCACCGTGTACGCTTAGTCGCTTAACCTCACAACCCGAAGATGTTTCACTTCTGATTGCGAAAATTTGAGAGACTCGAACACACATGAGCTGTGTGTCGTTTCAATTTTCAGCTTGATCCAGATTTTTAAAGAGCAAAACTTCGCAGTGCACCTTTTCAGGTTCACTCTGAAGTTTTCTTGTTTTGCAGTAAAGGATGGTGGAGCTATGCGGGATCGAACCGCAGACCTCCTGCGTGCAAGGCAGGCGCTCTCCCAGCTGAGCTATAGCCCCATCGCTTGTAATCTCTGTACCGCTCATCCTTTAAAAGGAGTTTGGTAGGCCTGAGTGGACTTGAACCACCGACCTCACCCTTATCAGGGGTGCGCTCTAACCACCTGAGCTACAAGCCTGCAGAGATTTTTACTGCTGTTTTTCATCAGACAATCTGTGTGAGCACTACAAAGGCAGGTTCTTTAAGGTAAGGAGGTGATCCAACCGCAGGTTCCCCTACGGTTACCTTGTTACGACTTCACCCCAGTCATGAATCACAAAGTGGTAAGCGCCCTCCCGAAGGTTAAGCTACCTACTTCTTTTGCAACCCACTCCCATGGTGTGACGGGCGGTGTGTACAAGGCCCGGGAACGTATTCACCGTAGCATTCTGATCTACGATTACTAGCGATTCCGACTTCATGGAGTCGAGTTGCAGACTCCAATCCGGACTACGACGCACTTTATGAGGTCCGCTTGCTCTCGCGAGGTCGCTTCTCTTTGTATGCGCCATTGTAGCACGTGTGTAGCCCTACTCGTAAGGGCCATGATGACTTGACGTCATCCCCACCTTCCTCCAGTTTATCACTGGCAGTCTCCTTTGAGTTCCCGGCCTAACCGCTGGCAACAAAGGATAAGGGTTGCGCTCGTTGCGGGACTTAACCCAACATTTCACAACACGAGCTGACGACAGCCATGCAGCACCTGTCTCAGAGTTCCCGAAGGCACCAATCCATCTCTGGAAAGTTCTCTGGATGTCAAGAGTAGGTAAGGTTCTTCGCGTTGCATCGAATTAAACCACATGCTCCACCGCTTGTGCGGGCCCCCGTCAATTCATTTGAGTTTTAACCTTGCGGCCGTACTCCCCAGGCGGTCGACTTAACGCGTTAGCTCCGGAAGCCACGCCTCAAGGGCACAACCTCCAAGTCGACATCGTTTACGGCGTGGACTACCAGGGTATCTAATCCTGTTTGCTCCCCACGCTTTCGCACCTGAGCGTCAGTCTTTGTCCAGGGGGCCGCCTTCGCCACCGGTATTCCTCCAGATCTCTACGCATTTCACCGCTACACCTGGAATTCTACCCCCCTCTACAAGACTCTAGCCTGCCAGTTTCAAATGCAGTTCCCAGGTTGAGCCCGGGGATTTCACATCCGACTTGACAGACCGCCTGCGTGCGCTTTACGCCCAGTAATTCCGATTAACGCTTGCACCCTCCGTATTACCGCGGCTGCTGGCACGGAGTTAGCCGGTGCTTCTTCTGCGGGTAACGTCAATCGGTAAGGTTATTAACCTTACCGCCTTCCTCCCCGCTGAAAGTGCTTTACAACCCGAAGGCCTTCTTCACACACGCGGCATGGCTGCATCAGGCTTGCGCCCATTGTGCAATATTCCCCACTGCTGCCTCCCGTAGGAGTCTGGACCGTGTCTCAGTTCCAGTGTGGCTGGTCATCCTCTCAGACCAGCTAGGGATCGTCGCCTAGGTGAGCCGTTACCCCACCTACTAGCTAATCCCAACTGGGCACATCCGATGGCAAGAGGCCCGAAGGTCCCCCTCTTTGGTCTTGCGACGTTATGCGGTATTAGCTACCGTTTCCAGTAGTTATCCCCCTCCATCAGGCAGTTTCCCAGACATTACTCACCCGTCCGCCACTCGTCAGCAAAGCAGCAAGCTGCTTCCTGTTACCGTTCGACTTGCATGTGTTAGGCCTGCCGCCAGCGTTCAATCTGAGCCATGATCAAACTCTTCAATTTAAGTTTGATGCTCGTGAATTAAACTTCGTAATGAATTACGTATGTTCACTCAGAGACTTGGTATTCATTTTTCGTCTTGCGACGTTAAGAATCCATGTCACTTTGAGTGCCCACACAGATTGTCTGATAAATTGTTAAAGAGCAGTTGCAACGCGGCTTTCAGCTCACCGTTGCGAGGTCCCGTATATTACGTTTTCCTCATTCAGAGTCAAGCAAATATTTTCACTTTTCTCTGTTGGCGTTCATCTCTGAACCCCGCTGTTCCGGCGGCCTGTAAGCCGTTGTTCCGTGTCAGTGGAGGCGCATTATAGGGAGTTCTCAGACGTTGACAACCCCTCTTTTAAAAAAAACGTTCAACCGTCTCTTTTTTGCTCAAAACCGTGCTACAGCGCCAGTTTTTCGAGCGTTTCGAAGCCATAACGATGTAAAACGGGTAAAAGCTGTTCAGTTTCTTTTGTTATTGCCATACAGAAAGCGATATTTGCATCCGCTGATTTCGCATCCGGCGCTTCATGTTCCAGCAGCCAGGCCGTCCGACGCGCAATGGCAGCACCGGAATCCACCAGCCGGGTACCTTCTGGCAGAACCTTTAACAGCTCTTCCTGCAATAGCGGGAAATGGGTGCAGCCAAGGACAACCGTATCCGGTGGTTCCTGCATCCGCAGCCATGGACGCAGAATGCGACGCAGCTCTTCAAGCGATACCGTCTCGCCGTGCAGTTTCGCTTCCGCCATCTCCACCAGCTCTGCGGAGCCGAGCATCGCGATCTGGCATTCATTGGCAAAACGATCGATAAGCTCGCGCGTATAAGGACGTTTCACCGTACCGCGCGTTGCCAGCAGCCCCACGATGCCGTTTGCCGTCAGGCGTGCAGCCGGTTTGATTGCCGGAACCACGCCCACAACCGGGAACGGAAATTTTTCGCGCAAGGCAGGAAGAGAAACCGTGCTTGCCGTATTACAGGCAATGACCGCCAGCGCCAGGGGATAGCGCTTTTGTACCGCGGTGACAATTTCAACCACGCGCTCAACAATAAAGTCTTCGCTCTTTTCCCCGTACGGGAAGGCGACGTTATCGAAGGCGTAGATGTAATGGAGATCCGGCAGGAGCTGCCGAATCTCGTCATAGACCGAAAGCCCACCGACGCCGGAATCAAACACCAGCACGGTGGGACGCGGATCAGAAGGTGTAGCTGCCAGACAAGGTGTATTCCCGTCCTGCAGTTTGGTAGCCATAAACTGTCTCGTAATCTTTATCGAACAGGTTGGCTATTTTACCACGAACTGTGAGGTGAGAGGTGACAGGATATGAAACCGCCACATCCCACAGGCTTACGCCGCCCATTTTCACCTTCTCTGACGGATAAGTGCCGAAGTCAGTATCGTAGCGCGTACCGAGATAGTGATATGTCAGGCTCCAGTCAAAATCATAGATCCGGGTATCAAGCTGATACTTCACCTGCTGCTTAGCGCGGCGATCCAGCTGTTGGTTGGTTGCCGTATTACGGGCATCAACATAGTCGTAACCGACAGTATGCATGACCGGGCCAGTATCAAACGAGGCAGTCGCTTCAACCCCTTTAATACGTGCTTTGCCGACGTTGTAATACTCCTGAAGGTTATTGTTGAAGTCGATCAGGTTATCAACGTCGTTACGGTAAGCCGACACGCGCCAGTTCACACCAGCGGTAAGACCTTCGAACGCGCCTTCCCACTGCTTGCTCTCTTCGGGATCGAGGTGTTCGTTGCCGTAGAAGCCATAGAGCTGTCCAAGGTTTGGCGCTTTATAGGCTGTGCCATACGAAGCGATAACGCGATAACCTTCAATGAACTCCCAGGCCGCACTACTTTGCCAGGTACCGTGACGACCAAACTGAGAGTTATCATCGCTACGCACCGCCCCTTCCAGGGTGACATCACCAAACTGCTGCAATCCGGTGAGGTAGACGCCGGTGTTACGCAAATCATAGCCATTCGTCACATAATTAGTGCCCGGTTCAGTGCTCTGCTTTTGCCAGTCTACGCCCGCGCCAACGTTGCCATGGCCCACATCCACGGAGTTAACCCACTGAACATTGTACTGTTTAATTTCATCCAGTGTGGCAGACGAATCATATCGTCCTGAATGTGGGTCGTAGTTATAGTCTTTACTGTGGCTATAGCTGGTGAGCAGCTGTGAATGGAAGATGTCATCGTTGAAGCGCAGCCCTGCGTCCCAGGTCTGGCTGTACAGCTGACGCGTGTCGACCAGTACATCAGGCGTAAACGAGCTGTAATAACCGTCATAGGCGGTACGGTTGCTGTAGCCAAAGCCGCGAACGAACCCGCTCCACTGGTCTGAGAATGCATGCTCCAGTGCGCCGTAGAGCGTTTTATTCATAAAGCCATCGCGGTCGGTCTGAGCAAGGCCGCCATTGTTGCCGTCCGCGACCACATCAAAACCTTTGGTATAGGTGTAATCACCCGCAAGCGTTACGCGCGTGCTGTCGCCAAGCGTTTGCTGAGTGCTGCCGCCATAATTTTGATAGCCATGCGATCCTGCGCCCGCGGTCAGCGTCGTACCGTCCTTCGCACGGGTAGTAATAATGTTCACGACGCCGCCAATCGCGTCTGAGCCGTAAATCGCCGAACGCGGCCCACGAACATATTCGATACGCTGCACAAGGGAGATGGGGAACTGGCTGAGATCTGATGAACCTGTGACACCTGCCTGGTTAAGGCGCATACCGTCAACGAGGATCAGAACGTGGCTGGAGTTGGTACCGCGAATAAAAAGAGAAGACATTTGCCCCATACCACCGTTTTGCGCCGTATCAACGCCTGGCAGTCTGCGCATGACATCCAGTACCGTCGTGGATTGCCAGCGTTCAATATCTTCACGGGTCACGACGGATGTCGGAGCCAGAACGGTTTTTACAGGCTGTTCAAAACGGTTTGCTGTCACCACCAACGAGTCAGCGCTTTCCTGCGCCCAGCCCGAAAATGCCGTGACGGATAACGCCGTCAACAGCGATACTTTTTTAATCATTGTTAAAGCATCCACAATATAAGAAGGATGCCGCAGGCCTCATCCATAGCACGCGATGATGAAACCAAATGCGACGTGATCCCGGCAGGTCTTCGGGCTGGGTGGCGTTATACGGATGAAGACTTCCCATTTTCACAGTGTCTCTACTTCTCATCCCGCCAGTCTTTACCGCTGCGCGTCAGCTCCAGATTTACACTGGATTCCCTTTTCACTCTCAGGAGACCGGAAACAGAATGCTACAATTAGACACGTATAGATGTCCAGACAGCTATTAGCCATTAAATCTGGACATCCACTGCACAATCCCTACAATCCCCGCGTAATTCTTTATCATTCAGGACGCATCATGACCCCCGAACACCTCCCTACAGAACAGTACGACGCACAGCTGGCAGAAAAAGTTGTCCGCCTGCAAAGTATGATGACGCCGTTCAACGCGCCCGTTCCCGAGGTGTTCCGTTCTCCGGTCAGCCACTATCGTATGCGCGCCGAGTTCCGCATCTGGCACGATGGCGACGACCTGTATCACATCATTTTCGATCAGCAGACGAAATCCCGCATTCGCGTGGATAGCTTCCCGGCGGCGAGTGAACTGATTAACCAGCTGATGACGCTGATGATTGACGGCGTGCGCGACAATCCGGTACTGCGAAACAAGCTGTTCCAGATTGACTACCTGACCACCCAAAGCAATCAGGCGATTGTTTCCCTGCTCTATCACAAAGCGCTGACCGACGAATGGCGCGAGCAGGCAGAAGCCCTGCGCGATGCGCTGCGCGCGCAGAACATCAACGTGCACCTGATTGGCCGCGCGACCAAAACCAAAATCATGCTCGACCAGGATTATATTGACGAGCGTCTGCCGGTGGCCGGTAAAGAGATGGTTTACCGTCAGGTAGAGAACAGCTTCACCCAGCCGAATGCGGCAATGAACGTGCAGATGCTGGAGTGGGCGCTGAACGCGACGGAAGGATCGCAGGGCGATCTGCTTGAGCTGTACTGCGGTAACGGTAACTTCTCGCTGGCGCTGGCGCGTAACTTCGAGCGCGTGCTGGCGACGGAAATCGCCAAGCCGTCGGTTGCTGCCGCGCAGTACAACATCGCCGCTAACCACATCGACAACGTACAAATCATTCGTATGGCGGCAGAAGAGTTTACCCAGGCGATGAATGGCGTGCGTGAGTTTAATCGCCTGCAGGGGATTGATCTGAAGAGCTACCGGTGTGAGACGATTTTTGTCGATCCGCCGCGCAGTGGCCTGGACAGCGAAACCGAGAAGATGGTGCAGGCGTACCCGCGTATCCTGTACATCTCCTGTAACCCGGAGACGCTGTGCAAGAACCTGGAAACGTTAAGCCAGACGCACAAGGTTGAACGTCTGGCGCTGTTCGATCAGTTCCCGTATACGCACCATATGGAGTGCGGCGTACTGCTCACTGCACGATAATCTGCAAGCCGGACACGCTTAGCGCCATCCGGCATTTTTTGGCAGGTGGCGCTTTGCTTACCTGCCCGCAAAACCTTCATTACTCCGGCAGCTGGCTCTTGCGGCTACGCATGCGCGAGCCGATCCAGAACACCAGCGCAACGGACAGTACCGCAGGCAGGAAGTTAGAGCCGATATCCGGGTATTCTGCACGCACCACGGTGCTGTACAACAGCACGCCCAGGATAAAGCTGGCTGCGGCCAGCCCCGGTAACCCGACAGGCATAGTGCGGTTCTGATAACGCTGATGCAGGCAGTACACCGTCAGCACCAGCGCGATAATCGGGAAAATCGAAAACGGAACGATTGAGCTAAAAATAGCGGCAAACGTACCGTTAATGGATAAGCCAGCGATCAATGCCAGCAACAGCGTTCCTTTATCCTGACCTGACTGTTTCATTACTCACCTTCACTCATCGGTTTGATGTGCCAACTTTTCTTGTTCACGGCGATACCAGTAATACGCACCCTTGGAGATCATCCGCAGCTGCAATACCAGCCGCTCTTCGAGCTGCTTGCGTTGTTCGATGCTGACGTCCAGCGCTTCGGCACCCGCGCTGAAAACAATGGTCACCATCGCCTCAGCCTGAGCTTCAGTAAACGCACGCGGCATATGGTTTTCGATTTCGAGATAGTCGGCAAGTTCCGCGATAAAATGCTGAATTTCACGCGCGACCGCGGCGCGAAACGCCGCCGACGTGCCGGAGCGCTCGCGCAGCAAAAGGCGAAACGCGTTAGGGTTATTGCCGATAAACTCCATAAATGTCGACACGGAGGTGCGGATCACGCTGCCCCCTTTGGCAATACGCTGGCGCGCCTGGCGCATAAGCTGGCGCAGCATCAGACCGCTCTCATCGACCATGGTCAGGCCCAGTTCATCCACATCACGGAAATGACGGTAGAAGGACGTTGGCGCAATCCCGGCCTCGCGTGCGACTTCTCGCAGGCTTAAACTGGCAAAACTCCGCTCAGCACTCAGTTGACTGAATGCGGCTTCCACCAGCGAACGCCGGGTTTTCTCTTTTTGTTGTGCTCTTACGCCCATCACGATAGTTGAATCCTTCCAAAGGCCCGTTGGCACTATACCAGAGAATAAAATTAATCTGTTTGCTCAGCTTTGTGAATGATTGTTTACGCGCGGTTTGTGCTCCACTGCCCGAAAAAAGCACAACGATAATTGGGTTACCCTGGCAATGATGTTATGATTCTGTTGCTTTTATGTATAAGAACAGGTAAGCCTTGCCATGCCACATTCCTACGATTACGACGCAATAGTTATTGGTTCCGGCCCCGGCGGCGAAGGTGCTGCTATGGGTCTGGTAAAACAGGGAGCCAGAGTAGCGGTAATAGAGCGCTACCATAACGTCGGCGGCGGTTGCACCCACTGGGGCACCATCCCTTCAAAAGCCCTCCGCCACGCCGTTAGCCGCATTATTGAATTTAACCAGAACCCTCTTTACAGCGACCACTCCCGACTTCTTCGTTCCTCTTTTGCCGACATCCTGAACCACGCAGACACGGTCATTAACCAGCAGACGCGCATGCGTCAGGGTTTCTATGAGCGTAACCACTGTGAAATTCTGCAAGGAAACGCGCATTTTGTGGACGAACACACCCTGGCCCTGGAGTGTCATGACGGTTCGGTTGAGACACTCACCGCTGAAAAGTTTGTGATCGCCTGCGGTTCACGCCCGTATCATCCGGCAGACGTGGATTTCTCGCACCCGCGCATTTACGACAGCGACTCCATCCTGAGCCTGCACCATGAACCTCGCCATGTGATTATCTATGGCGCAGGCGTTATTGGCTGTGAATATGCGTCTATCTTCCGGGGAATGGAGGTCAAAGTTGACCTGATCAACACCCGCGACCGCCTGCTGGCGTTCCTCGATCAGGAGATGTCAGACTCCCTCTCCTACCACTTCTGGAACAGCGGCGTGGTGATCCGTCACAACGAGGAGTACGAGAAGATCGAGGGCTGCGACGACGGTGTGATTATGCACCTGAAATCCGGTAAAAAGCTGAAAGCGGACTGCCTGCTGTATGCCAACGGCCGCACCGGCAACACCGATTCCCTGCAGCTGGCAAACATCGGGCTCGAAACCGACAGCCGCGGCCAGCTGAAGGTCAACAGCATGTACCAGACCGCGCTGCCGCACGTTTACGCGGTAGGCGACGTGATTGGTTACCCAAGCCTGGCATCAGCCGCTTACGATCAGGGGCGCATTGCCGCACAGGCGCTGGTAAAAGGTGAAGCGACCGCGCATCTGATTGAAGATATTCCGACGGGTATCTACACCATTCCGGAAATCAGCTCCGTAGGGAAAACCGAGCAGCAGCTGACGGCCATGAAGGTGCCTTACGAGGTGGGCCGTGCTCAGTTTAAACATCTGGCGCGGGCGCAAATCGTGGGAATGAGCGTGGGTACGCTGAAGATCCTGTTCCATCGCGAGACGAAAGAGATCCTCGGCATTCACTGCTTTGGTGAACGCGCGGCGGAAATCATTCACATCGGCCAGGCGATCATGGAGCAGAAAGGTGGCGGTAACACCATTGAGTACTTCGTTAACACCACCTTTAACTACCCGACAATGGCGGAAGCCTATCGGGTAGCCGCGCTGAACGGCTTAAACCGCCTGTTTTAACGCGCTGTCGAAATGGCCATCCATCGCACCGCGGATGGCCTCTGCCAGCTGCTCATAGCGGCTGCGCAGCGGTGACCCCGGACGATAAACCAGGCCAATCGTGCGGCGCGGCTCCGGCTTAATGCACGGCAGATAGACCACGCCATCACGCTTACGCTCGCGCGGCACGGCCAGTGCAGGCAGCAGCGTAATTCCGCTTCCCGCCGCGACCATATTACGCAGCGTTTCCAGGCTGGTTGCGCGGAAATGGGTATCTTCGTCAGCGCCCGCCTCGAAGCAGAAGCCCATCGCCTGATCGCGCAGGCAGTGGCCATCTTCCAGCATCAGCAGCTTTTCACCGGCCAGATCGGCCATCGGCACGCGATCGCGGTTCGCCCACGGGTGATCTTCATAGATCGCCAGCATCATCGGCTCATCGAACAGCGGCACTTCAATAAAGGCTTCACTCTCTTTTACCAGCGCCAGAATGGCGCAGTCGAGCTTGCCGCTGTCCAGCTGCGCCAGCAGCTGATGGGTTTGCGCTTCATGCAGATACATTTCGAGTTTCGGGAACGTCTGGTGCAGCATGGGAATGATGTGCGGCAGCAGATACGGGCCAACGGTTGGGATCAGGCCGATGTGCAGCGGGCCGGACATCGCCTCCCCCTGCTGGCTTGCCATTTCCTTGAGCACTTTGACCTCGCGCAGCACGGTGCGCGCCTGATCCACCAGCAGCAGACCTGCCTGTGTGAACAGAACCTTACGACTGGTGCGCTCCAGCAGCATCACGCCCAGCTCGTCTTCCAGCTTGCGGATCTGGCCGCTCAGCGTGGGCTGGCTGACGTGGCAGGAGTCTGCCGCGCGGCGAAAATGGCGGTGCTCGGCTAACGCTACCAGGTATTCAAGATCACGAATATTCATTATTCATCCTCCGTCGCCACGATAGTTCATGGCGATAGATAGCATAGCAACGAACGATTATCCCTATCAAGCATTCTGTTGAATAATACATCACACAGACGAGGCGGAACGTGTTTGACCCTTGACGACCCGTCACCGTCATCGAGTTTCTCTCAAAACTCGAACAACTAAAGCCAACGTGAACTTTTGCGGACCCCGTGGTCCGCTTTTTTTTTGCGTAAAAAAGCCCGGGGATAAAAGCAAAATGGCAACCGAAGTTGCCATTTTTAGGGTTTGCTCCCTCTCCCTGTGGGAGAGGGCCGGGGTGAGGGCACCAGCCCGCACAAATCAAACCAGCCGGTTTTTCGCGTCCGCTATCGCCTGCGCCACCTGCTTAGGCGACACGCCGCCTTTCGCCGCACGCTTGTCCAGGCAGGACTGCAGCGCCAGAATCGGATACACATCATCCCCGATAACCGCGCTGAATTTTTGCAGATCGGCAAGCGGCAGATCTTCCAGCGGTTTACCCTGACGAATGGCTTCCACCACCGCTTCGCCCACGATGTGGTGCGCTTCGCGGAACGGTACGCCTTTCGCCACCAGGTAGTCCGCCAGTTCGGTAGAATTGGCATAGCCCTGCTGCGCCGCTTCCTGACAACGCGGACGTTTCACCTGAATGCCGTCCAGCACCAGCGCGCCCATGTGCAGGCAGTCCAGCCAGGTGTCGAGCGCGTCGAACAGCCCCTCTTTGTCTTCCTGCATGTCTTTGTTGTACGCCAGCGGCAGCCCTTTCAGGGTCATCATCATGCCGGTCAGCGCACCCTGAACGCGGCCACACTTCCCGCGGATCAGCTCCAGCGCGTCCGGGTTTTTCTTCTGCGGCATCAGGGAAGAGCCTGACGTCACGCGGTCGGACAGCTCGACGAAGCCGGCTTCACCCGAGTTAAAGAAGATCAGATCTTCTGCAAAGCGCGACAGGTGCACCATGCCGATAGACGCGTTTGAGAGCAGCTCCAGCACGTGGTCGCGGTCAGACACGCTGTCCAGGCTGTTGCGGGTAGCAGAGGCAAAGCCCAGCCAGCCTGCCAGCTGTTCACGGTCGATTTCATACGCTGTTCCCGCCAGCGCACCGCTGCCCAGCGGGCTCACGTCCAGGCGCTTGAGCGTATCCTGAAGACGACTTTCGTCACGCGCCAGCATCTCAACGTAGGCCAGACACCAGTGCGCAAAGGTCACCGGCTGCGCGCGCTGCAGGTGGGTATAACCCGGCATGACCGCGTCCTGGTTGTTCTGCGCCGTTTCCACCAGCGCGCTCTGCAGCTGACGGGTAGCCGCCAGCAGTTCGCCAACGGTCTCTTTACACCACAGCTTCAGATCGGTCGCGACCTGGTCGTTACGGCTACGGCCGGTGTGCAGCTTTTTACCCAGCTGGCCCACTTTGTCGATCAGCTTACCTTCCACCCAGCTGTGAATGTCTTCCGCATCGCTTTGCAGGATTTGCTGCGGATCCAGCCGCACCTCTTCCAGCAGGTTATTCAGAGCCTCTTCAAGCTGCTGCTGTTCATCTGCGGTCAGCACGCCCACGGTCACCAGCGCTTTGGACCAGGCCACAGAGCCGACAATATCCTGTTCGGCCAGGCGGTAGTCGAAGCGCAAAGAGTCATTGAACTGTTTGAACCGCTGATCCGCTGCCTGTGTAAAACGCCCACCCCAAAGTGCCATAACATGCTTCCTTAATATTTTTGAATGTCATTGCCCGGCGGTGCTGCGCTTGCCGGGCCTGCAAAACAGAAAATCGATTACGCCAGAATACGCGTGCCAATCGGCGTGCCGTTAAACAGCGCCGGAAGCTGCTCCGCGTGACGCCAGGAGGCGATATCCACCGGGCGACCCAACGTGCGAGCCGCATCCAGCGCGGCGTTGACTTTGACGATCATGCCGTCGGTAATAATGCCCTGCTCAATCAGTTGCTCGGCTTTCGCGGCGGTCATTTCCGCAATGCGCTGGCCTTTGCCGTCCAGAATACCGCTTACGTCAGAGAGCAGGATCAGGTCTGCGCCCAGCGTTGCCGCCAGCGCGGTTGCCGCCTGGTCCGCATTCACGTTCATCAGCTCGCCCTCTTCGGTCACGCCGATAGAGCTCACCACCGGCAGGAAACCGCCTTCCAGCAGCGTGTTAATCAGCTCAGGCGAACCCGGCTGCGCCAGCCCAACGTGGCCGAGCGCTTCGTCGAGCTGGGTCACTTTTACGCTGTCGCCATCGCCGAGGTAGAGCCCAACGGACGCGATACGGTGTTTCTTCGCCCACGCCAGCAGCGTTTTGTTCGCCGTACCCGCCAGCGCACCGGTAATGATGTCGATCTGGTCGGCAGGCGTGACGCGCAGGCCGTTTTTCTTTATCACCGGCAGGTTGAGCCCTTTCATCAGCTCGTCCACCACGCAGCCGCCGCCGTGCACAATCACCAGCGGACGCTGGTGCGATTCGCGATAGTTAACCAGCGCGGTAAACAGACGCTCCAGCGCTTCTTCGCTGTCCAGCAGCACACCACCGAGTTTGATAATTAATGGATTCATCATCACACCTTAAATAAGAGCCTGCGTTTCAGGGAAGCCGAAACGAATATTTGCACACTGCATTGCCTGTGCGGCAGCGCCTTTGAGTAAGTTATCTTCTGCGGCGACCACAATCAGGTGCTCGCCCTGAACGGCAAAGCCAATATCGCAGAACGGCAGGCCGACCACGTTTTTCAGCGCCGGCACGCCTTTGTCGTACAGACGCACCAGCGGTTTATCCGCATACGCCTGCGTGAAGGCTTCACTTACCTGTTCTTTGGTCACGCCCGGCTTCAGGCGGCAGGTAATGGTTTCGAGGATCCCGCGCGGGAAGCTGCCCAGATGCGGCGTGAAAATCACGTCCGCGCCCAGATGGGTGGTGATTTCAGGATGATGGCGATGGTTGAACACGCCATACGGCTGAAGGCTCACTTCGCAGAAGCTATTGGAGATCGCCGCCTTGCGCCCGGCACCGCTCACGCCGCTGGTGGCGTTGATCACCGGCCACTGGTTCAGATCCAGCAGGCCCGCGTCGATCAGCGGCTTAAGGGAGAGCTGCGCCGCCGTCGGGTAGCAGCCGGGCACGGCAATCAGATTCGCTTCTTTTAGTTTATCCGCGCTCCACTCCGCCAGGCCGTATACCGCTTTTTCGAGCAGATCCGGGTGCTGATGGGTGAAGCCGTAATATTTTTCGTAAAACGCGCCGTCGTTGACGCGGAACGCGCCGGAGAGATCGAAGACTACGCAGCCGGCCGCCAGAAACTGCGGCGCCAGGTCGTGGCTGACCTCGTGCGCGGTGGCTAAAAACACCACGTCGACGCCGTCGGTAAACTCGCTGATGTCAGACATTGGCTGCAGCGGCAGATCGACAATGCCCTTAAGCCACGGATGCAAATCAGAAATTAACTTTCCGGCATCATTGCTTTGCGCTGACACGGTCAAAGCGGTTATGGTCATATGAGGGTGGCGATTCACGTAGCTTACAAGCTCTGCGCCCGCATAACCGCTAGCGCCTACAATCAGCGTATTCAACATCGGGTTCCTTTATGCTCAACGTTAATGTATTTTTATTCACATTTATTGCATGAATATTGATACTATCACGACCTAAGGTGTGTCAACAATGAAAATGAACTTACCGCCATTTATCGAGATTTACCGCGCCCTGATTGCCACACCCTCCATCAGCGCGACCGAAGAAGCACTGGATCAGAGCAATGAGTCTTTAATCAATCTGCTGGCGGGTTGGTTTAGCGATCTTGGGTTTAACGTTGAGGTTCAGCCCGTCCCCGGAACACGTCACAAATTTAACCTGCTCGCCAGCACCGGTACCGGTGCGGGCGGCCTGCTGCTGGCCGGTCACACCGACACCGTGCCGTTTGACGATGGCCGCTGGACCCGCGACCCGTTCACCCTGACCGAGCACGACAACAAGCTCTACGGCCTGGGCACGGCGGACATGAAAGGCTTTTTCGCCTTTATCCTCGACGCGCTGCGTGACGTGGACGTGACGAAGCTGAAAAAACCGCTCTACATTCTGGCGACCGCCGATGAAGAGACCAGCATGGCGGGCGCACGCTATTTTTCTGAAAACACGTCGATTCGCCCGGACTGCGCGATCATCGGCGAGCCAACCTCTTTGCAGCCGATCCGTGCGCACAAGGGCCATATTTCCACGGCGGTGCGCGTGCTCGGCCAGTCCGGTCACTCCAGCGATCCGGCGCGCGGCGTGAACGCCATTGAGCTGATGCATGACGCCATCGGCCGCATCATGACCCTGCGCGATGACCTGAAAGAGCGGTATCACTACGACGCGTTCACCGTGCCGTATCCGACCCTGAACCTCGGCAGCCTGCACGGCGGCGATGCCTCCAACCGTATCTGCGCCTGCTGCGAGCTGCACATGGACATCCGCCCGCTGCCGGGCATGACGCTGAGCGATCTCGACGGCTTGCTGAACGAAGCGCTTGCCCCGGTAAGCGAGCGCTGGCCGGGCCGCCTGACGGTTTCCGAGCTGCATCCGCCGATCCCGGGCTACGAATGCCCGCCGGATCACCAGCTGGTCGAAGTGGTGGAAAAGCTGCTCGGTGAGAAAACCGACGTGGTGAACTACTGCACCGAAGCCCCGTTTATTCAGACCCTGTGCCCGACGCTGGTCCTTGGCCCCGGTTCGATCAACCAGGCGCACCAGCCGGATGAATATCTGGAAACCCGCTTCATCAAGCCAACCCGCGAACTGATCACCCAGGTCGTGCATCACTTCTGCTGGCATTAAGACGACCCCTCACCCTAACCCTCTCCCCAAAGGGGAGAGGGCTGGGTGAGGGGAACAAATCCCGCGATCTCCGTCACATTCCCATAAGCATCTCTTATCTGACGCAAAGCGAATTAAATTTCGTAAATTACCCACATTTATTCATCTGCTGAACCGTTTTCGCAGCAATTGACGACGGGGGTTTTACGTGGCTTTATAAAGGGAGATGACAAAATATTGTCCAGAAAATTTTCGCCTGGGCATAAACAAAAATGATGGGGTGACTGGGTTTTTATGAACGAACAATATTCCGCGTTGCGTAGTAATGTCAGTATGCTCGGCAAGGTGCTTGGAGATACCATCAAAGACGCGTTGGGGGAAAATATCCTCGACCGCGTTGAAACCATCCGCAAGCTGTCCAAATCTTCCCGTGCCGGTAACGAGGCGAATCGTCAGGAGCTGCTCACCACCTTGCAGAACCTCTCTAACGATGAACTGCTGCCCGTTGCCCGCGCGTTCAGCCAGTTTCTTAACCTGGCAAACACCGCTGAGCAATATCACAGCATTTCGCCAAAAGGCGAAGCGGCCAGCAACCCGGAAGTCATTGCCCGCACCCTTCGTAAACTCAAAGATCGTCCCGACCTCAACGAAGACACCATCAAAAAAGCGGTGGAATCCCTTTCGCTGGAGCTGGTTCTGACCGCGCACCCAACCGAAATCACCCGTCGTACGCTGATCCACAAAATGGTGGAAGTGAACAACTGTCTGAAGCAGCTGGATAACAAAGACATTGCCGACTACGAACGTAACCAGCTCATGCGTCGCCTGCGTCAGCTGATTGCCCAGTCCTGGCACACCGACGAAATTCGTAAGCATCGTCCAAGCCCGGTTGACGAAGCCAAATGGGGCTTTGCGGTGGTGGAAAACAGCCTGTGGGAAGGGGTGCCGAACTACCTGCGCGAGCTGAACGAACAGCTGGAAGAGAACCTCGGCTACCGCCTGCCGGTCGACTTTGTGCCGGTACGCTTCACCTCCTGGATGGGCGGCGACCGCGACGGCAACCCGAACGTGACGGCGGACATTACCCGACACGTTCTCCTGCTGAGCCGCTGGAAAGCAACCGACCTGTTCCTCAAAGATATTCAGGTGCTGATCTCCGAGCTGTCGATGGTGGAAGCTACGCCGGAACTGCGCGCGCTGGCCGGTGAAGAAGGCGCCAGCGAGCCGTACCGTTTCCTGATGAAAAAACTGCGCGGCCAGCTGATGGCCACTCAGGCCTGGCTGGAAGCGCGCCTCAAGGGCCAGCGCCTGCCGAAGCCGGAAGGACTGCTGAGCCAGAACGAACAGCTCTGGGAACCGCTGTACGCCTGCTATAAATCGCTCCAGGCCTGCGGGATGGGCATCATCGCCAACGGTGAACTGCTCGACACCCTGCGCCGCGTGAAGTGTTTCGGCGTACCGCTGGTGCGTATCGACGTACGTCAGGAAAGTACCCGTCATACCGAAGCGCTGGGCGAGCTGACCCGCTATCTCGGCATCGGTGACTATGAAAGCTGGTCAGAAGCCGACAAACAGGCGTTCCTGATCCGCGAGCTGAACTCCAAGCGCCCTCTGCTGCCGCGCAACTGGGAGCCAAGCAACGACACTCGCGAGGTGCTCAACACCTGTAAAGCGATCGTGGATGCGCCGAAAGGATCGGTGGCCGCCTATGTGATCTCCATGGCGAAAACCCCGTCCGACGTGCTGGGCGTTCACCTGCTGCTGAAAGAAGCGGGCATCGACTATGCCCTGCCGGTGGCACCGCTGTTTGAAACCCTCGACGACCTGAACAACGCCAACGACGTGATGACCCAGCTGCTGAACATCGACTGGTATCGCGGCTTTATTCAGGGCAAGCAGATGGTCATGATTGGCTATTCCGACTCCGCAAAAGATGCGGGCGTGATGGCGGCATCCTGGGCGCAGTATCAGGCGCAGGACGCGCTGATTAAAACCTGCGAGAAAGCCGGCATTGAGCTGACCCTGTTCCACGGACGCGGTGGCTCAATTGGCCGTGGCGGTGCGCCAGCGCACGCAGCGCTGCTCTCTCAGCCGCCGGGAAGCCTGAAAGGCGGCCTGCGCGTGACCGAGCAGGGCGAGATGATCCGCTTCAAGTACGGCCTGCCGGAAGTGACCATCAGCAGCCTGTCGCTCTATACCAGCGCGATCCTGGAAGCAAACCTGCTGCCGCCGCCGGAGCCAAAAGAATCCTGGTGCCGCATTATGGATGAGCTGTCTGACATCTCCTGCGACCTGTACCGCGGCTACGTGCGTGAAAACAGAGACTTCGTACCTTACTTCCGCTCAGCAACGCCTGAGCAGGAGCTGGGTAAACTGCCCCTGGGCTCGCGTCCGGCCAAGCGTCGCCCGACCGGCGGCGTTGAATCCCTGCGCGCCATTCCGTGGATCTTTGCCTGGACGCAAAACCGCCTGATGCTGCCCGCCTGGCTGGGTGCCGGTGCGGCGCTGCAAAAAGTGGTGGAAGACGGTAAGCAGAATGAGCTGGAAACCATGTGCCGCGACTGGCCGTTCTTCTCCACCCGTCTGGGCATGCTGGAGATGGTCTTCTCGAAAGCCGACCTGTGGCTGGCGGAATACTACGATCAGCGCCTGGTTAAACCAGAGCTGTGGGCGCTGGGTAAAGAGCTGCGCGAGCTGCTGGAAGGCGACATCAAGGTGGTTCTGGATATCGCCAACGACTCCCACCTGATGGAAGACCTGCCGTGGATTGCCGAGTCAATTCAGCTGCGCAACATCTACACCGACCCGCTGAACGTTTTGCAGGCTGAACTGCTGCACCGTTCTCGCCTGGCGGAAGAGGAAGGTAAAGATCCCGATCCACGCGTTGAACAGGCGCTGATGGTGACGATTGCGGGCGTTGCGGCGGGCATGCGTAACACCGGTTAATGCTCAGTCCCCGGGGCGCTACGCCTGCCCGGGCCTGCGACAGGCAGGCCGGGTAAGCGTTAGCGCCGCCCGGCAATACCTCGGTATTTACACCATGCAGCACGATATTACCCACATCCTGACTGACCTGATCGGCGGCACGACGCCGCTGCGTCAGGTGCATTTCGCCAACCCAGCCCTCTGCGCACCCGAGCTCGCCCTGCAGGTCGATTTCCCCCGTCTGGAGATCGTGCTCGAAGGCTCGGTGAAAGACCCGGCGGCTTGCGTATTACAGCAGGGTGACGTTTTATACGTCCCGGCTGGCGGCTGGAACGATCCGCAATGGCACATGCCCGCGACAACGCTGAGCATCCTGTTTGGCAAACAGCAGCTTGGATTTAGCCTTTTGCACTGGGACGGCGTAGACGTTCGTAACCTTGCAAAACAGCACGTTGCCCGTCGTGGCCCCCGCATCGGCTCCTTCCTGCTACAGACGCTTCATGAAATACAGATGCAGCCGCACGAGCAGCAGACGGCGCGGCTGGTTGTCGCCAGCCTGCTTAGCCACTGCGTCGACTTGCTGGGTAGTCAGATCCAGACCGCCTCCCGCAGCCAGGCGCTGTTTGAAGCCATTCGCGTTTATATCGATGAACATTATGCGACCCCGCTTACCCGGGAATCCGTAGCGCAGGCGTTTTACATCTCTCCGAACTATTTATCGCATCTTTTTCAGAAAACCGGCGCGGTCGGTTTTAATGAATACCTGACCCACACGCGGCTGGAGCACGCGCGTCAGCTGCTGAAAGGGTATGACTTAAAGGTAAAAGAAGTGGCGCATGCCTGCGGTTTTGTCGACAGTAACTATTTCTGCCGCTTATTCCGTAAAAATACGGAGCGCTCGCCGTCGGAGTACCGTCGCCAGTATCACAGCCAGCTGACCGGGGAAAGCGGCTAGTCCAGAATGACCTGCGTATGCTGCGGTGCGGATACCATTTTTCGTACCGCTGCCATGACCTTTTGCGGATCCCGCAGGAAAGCATTAATCCCGCATTTCACATAGCGGGCGGATTCGAAGCGTTCGTTACCCGCCAGCTCAATATCCGTGATAAGCAATACGACATCGGCGCGGCGGATATCGTCCTCCGTCAGTTCACTTTCAATGCCTAACGCCCCCTGCGTCTCAATGCGCACTGACCATTTCTCCTGCTGGCAAATCCGCTCCAGCCGTTCTGCGGCCATGTAAGTATGCGCCACGCCGCTCACGCATGCGGTTACCGCCACCAGATGACGCCCTGCTATTACTGTCATTTTTAACCTCCAGTGGTGACATGAAACCCTTTATCTTCGGCCATACGGCGCATTGCCGCGACCTCTTCAGCTGTCGGAGGATTGACCTCCCGCATCGACCATTGTTGCCCAAGCAGACGGTATTTTGGTTCACCATACGAGTGAAACGGTAATAAATGCAGCTGGCGTATCCCTGAAGGTAACAAAAATGCCAGCACGCGCGCCATGTTGGCGTCGGTTAGCGTATAGCCCGGAATAAGCGGCACGCGGGGGATGACGTTGATGCCTTCGGCCACCAGCTGCGTAAGTTTTTCCAGCACTCTGGGAAGATTTACTGCCGTCACCGCGCGCGCCTGCTCAGGATCCATAATCTTCAGATCAAACAGCACTTCGTCACACTGGCGTGCCAGCGGGCAGCAGTCGGGACAGGGGCGCATCTCCCGCCGTCTCAATAGCGGTGCGAATACCGTAGCGGCGCAAACGCTTAAGCAGCTGCGTCGCAAAGGGTGCCTGCATTAATACTTCCCCGCCTGACAGCGTCACCCCGCCTCCCGATGAACGAAAGAAGACCTCATCCTTCATCACCTCGCGTTCAAGCTCGTCCAGCGTCACGTCGCGCCCGATGCGCTCAAACGCCCCGGACGGGCACTCGTCCGCATCGCGCAGGCAGGGTGCGCAGTGCAGACATTTGCTCTCCCGGCGAACCGTCTCAATTTTCGGCGAGATCGACTCCGGGTTGGCGCACCACGGGCAACGGTGAGGGCAACCTTTGAAAAAGACTACCGTGCAAATACCTGCCCCGTCGTTCAACGAATAGCGCTGAATATTGAAAATACGCGCTACGTCGGGGCGTGCTTCAACCACGTCACAGCTGATGCGCGGTCCGACGGATAATGTCATCCTGGATCTCCTTCGACAGCTCAACAAAGAAGGCGCTGTAGCCGGCAACGCGCACCACCAGCCCGGCAAAATCCTGCGGACGCCGCTGCGCCTCACGCAGGGTTTCCGCGTTGACCACGTTGAACTGGATATGCTGCAGCTTAAGCTGCGTAAACGCGCGGAGGAAGTCCGCCAGCTTCTGCAGCCCGGCATCGCCTTCCAGCGTGGCGGGGGTGAACTTAACGTTTAGCAGCGTACCGTTAGATAACAGGTAGTTATCCAGCTTGCTTACCGATTTCAGCACGGCCGTCGGCCCCTGCATATCCTGGCCGAGCATCGGAGAGAGCCCTCCATCCGCCAGCTGTTCGCCCGCCAGGCGGCCATCCGGCGTAGCGCCCACGACCGCGCCAAGCGGCACGTGCGCAGAAAACGGTATAGGAGCCAGGCGTGAAGATCCCACCGCGCGGGTTGCGGTATTTTTCGACCTCTTTACAGTAATGGCGCAGCAGCTCCGCGCTGATATTGTCGACATCGTCGATATCATTACCGTATTTCTCAAAGCGATTGATCAGCCGCGCGCGCACCTTTTCGCCCTCCGGGGGTGGCAAAATTCGCTTTTAGCACCGCCAGGCAGCTCGTCAAAACTTAAGCGCTGCTGTTCAAACACCAGCCCTTTCAGGGCGTGAAGCGAGTCGCTCAGATTGGCAATGCCAATCCCCTGCACGCCGGAGAAGTTATAGCGCGCGCCACCGTCAGTAATGTCTTTCCCCGTTTCCAGACAATCGCTGATAAAGGAGGAGAGCAACGGCACGGGCGCCCAGTCGCGATGGCCGATATCGCAAATGTTGCTCCCTTCCACCATCAGCGCAATGTAGTGATTAATCCTGCCGCGTATGTGTTCAATTAACCCCTCGTACGTCAGCTCGCTATTGCCTTCGTTCTCCTGCATAGCGATTTCCATTACCTTCAGCAGGTTGAACATGGCGATATCATGCAGGCCGTAAGTTTTACCTGGAATCGACAGTTCAACGCAGCCGACAACCGCGTAGTCACGCGCGTCTTCCAGCGACACGCCGCGATTTAAAAACGCAGGCACTATCACTTCATCGTTGAAAATCTGAGGTATGCCCGGTGCCCAGGCGAATAGTCTCCGCTGTTTTCAGCAGGAATGGTCGGTCGATCAGTTCGTTTACCCGTACGCCGAGGTTAGGCTGGGGAAGCTGAACGTTCTGGTAGGCGTCCAGGCACAGGAACGAAAGCACGTTCACCGCGCTACGCCCGCTTTCCGTCAGGCCGCCCAGCAGCGCGGTATACCCGGTCGGGAACCCGGCAAAATAACGGGCGCTGCTGGTCGAGCGCAAGAGCACCACGTCGTTACACTTCACCCACAGCGATTCCAGCAGCTCTTTCAGAAACGCCGGATCGTCTCCCTGCGTTAATGAGCCTGATAAAACGGCAGCATATACTGGTCAAAACGCCCGATGGAGAGCGAACTGGCGTTGGATTCGTACTGCAAAATGACGTTCATGTACCAGAACAGCTGACACGCCTGCCAGAAGGTTTGCGGCTTATGCTGAGCGTTATGCCGCGAGATGTCGGCCATTGCCAGCAATTCTTCGCGACGTGCCGCAGCGCTGCTCTGAGCCAGTTCTTCAGCGAGCGTTGCATAACGCAGAATATGGCGCTGGGACGCTTTCGAGCAGTATCAGCGCCGCCGCATAGAACGTGTTTTGCGCATCGCGAGCGCAGCGTTCACGCATTTCCGCCACCAGCGCTCCCAGCCCGTTATTGAGCAGGCGCGGATAATCAATAATGATATGCCCCTGCCCTTTATCCGTCTGGTTGACGCTAAAAATCTGCGTC